>PRKT01000034.1:638862-658390 GCA_003671525.1 Saccostrea glomerata | reverse complement strand
AGTTTCACGATTTGTAAACTATAGTTTACAAACCGTTAACTATAGTTAACGATCTGATAAATATAGTTTCACGATTTGTGAAACTATGATTAACAACTCTTAACTATAGTTTACGATTGTAAACTATAGTTTACAAACGTGAATCTATGTTTATCAACAAAATCTATTGTTAACGCTTTATTCAGACAGATAAATATGGCACGCCAAATTCACAAAAATGAGATAATCATAGTTTCACAATTGATAAACTAGGTTAGTAGACTGTAAACTATAGTTTACAAACCGTAAACTATAGTTAACGATTCGTTAACTATAGTTATTGATTCGTTAAGTATAGTTTTCATCTGTAAAACTATATTTAAAACTATAATTTACGATCGTTAACGTTGTTAACTAATAATAGTTTACAGTCCGTATACAATAGTTTACAACCGATAAACCTAGTTTATCGATTGTGAAACTATGATTATCTCATTTTTGTGAATTTGGCGTGCCATAGATAAACTTTAGAAACAGATGAAAACTATACTTAACGAATCGTTAACTATACTTATCGAATCGTTAACTATAGTTTACAGTCGATAAACCTAGTTTATCAATTGTGAAACTAGGTTTATCTCATTTTTGTGAATTTGGCGTGCCATATTATGGTTTTACATGCAAATCACTTCACTTCCATTTTGCATTAGAAATAATCCCAAAACAAACTCTCACACACACACCCTAACACGTTAATTTATCCCCTCCAATCCCATTGCGAATAAATAGCATAGTTCGCCCTAATTGTTATGACATTTTATATATTTTTCATTCTTTTCTATGGGAACCACGATCGGCAATTGTACAATTGTACAATTGCCAAGTATGATACCAAAATACTTTGAAAATATTTTAAATCTTCTTTAAACTCACCTAACCAGTAATCTGTCTTTGCTTTTCCAAACCCTCTCTTGTATTCAGCCCAAGTTCGATAAAAATCTGTGATGCCATATTTTCTTCGTTGAATCAACTGATTTATACATGTATTAATTAATTTAATTTAAATCATTTTTATTCATTTATCAATATAAAAATTGTTCATAAGATTACTGAGAATTTTATTATATTAACGTCCTTTTGTTAGGGTATATGGTGTATACTCCGTTTTTCCCTTTGAATTCTGGATTTTTCTTTAAAATAGCAGCACAGTCGTAGTTTTCGAAGAGACCTATGTTAAAAAAAACATTAAGATTTATACGCGCCAAAAAAATCCTTGATTTGCAATGTATGTATTTCATCGGTATTGGCATAAATATATAAAAATAGAACATTATGATATTTTTGAGATCGATAATCTTGATGTTAAAATCTTCAAAACCGTGCTGACTGTAAAATCGAACTAATAAGAAATGCCTTACTGGCATTGAAGATTCCTTCTACACCAGCTGCGTCTGCGCTGATTTTATAACTGGACAAGACGTTTACCCTTAGCGAAAGAGGAGTTTTCACTTTGTACGACGTTTTTTCGTGGATCCACTTCCAAGGGAGTTTGTTCAAAGATTCTTTCATGTGATCTAGTTACATAAATTCTAAGACATATATTCAGTCCATTTTATCTATTAATATATCAATTCTTCATCATCAATGCTTCAATGGAAGCGACCAAAGAATCATTAATTCTGCAACCTTTTACTGAATCGTGAAAAAGTTATTCCATCTGACGCCGACTACACATTGGTATTCCTTCATGTACTTTACTTTTGCATAATCATGCTTTGAGACAAATTAGTTTCTTTGAATAAAAAATCGGAAAATGTTATCTTACATTCAAAGTAAACAATATTTTTTTTTAAATAATCCATTCATTTACCTACTTTTAAAATCTACAAGGAGATCCTAACTCAAGACTAACCTTTTACAGCAAAATGTTCCTGTCGGCCTTCAGTATCTGCCAACAGTAAACAACATGACAAACACGCAAAGAGATGAATAACTTCCATTATCTCTATCGAAAGTCATAGAGAGAGACTACCGATACATTTACAATTTGCTTTATTTATATTTTTTTTCTGAAATAGTATAAATCCATTAATATGACATCAAAATGAAACTAAATATTTATCCACAAGTTTAAGCTTTAAAACAATATCATATTTTTCTTTCATGACAGCAACATATGGTACTCGATCGTCGATCAAACACAACATTTGTGTGTGATATATTTTCTACAGTAAATCAAAAGATATAAATTATTACATGTATAATACTCTTTAGTCAACAAAGAAACATGAAAGCACGAACGTGTACTGAGCTCATTTGCCGATGTAAAAGTCTTTAAACAAGATGCATGTACTCGTACTTGTAAATTTGAATATTGGTAATTCATTTGCTGAAATTTCAAGTAGGTATATAATTTCCTTGGTTTTTAACAAGACAAGCTAAAGTATAAAATGTTGGTTAATATATATTTTTCTCTCTGCATGATGGTATTATCAAGGTCGCTCGTAGAGAATTTTTGGTTTATACTATAGCTTGTTATATACCAGCATAATATTTAATTTCAACTCTTTTCAAGTTTTCAAACAACAATCTTTGAAATTTATAACGTTATGCTATATCAAGAAGTACTATGTTGAAATTTCTTTATTTTTTCTTTTAATGAAAGAGCAAATTTCTATTACGTTTCCTTTTGTGGATATTCTGTTTGGAAATATGAGGTTTAAAACGTGGGGAAAAATTGTACCGATTGGGATCCCTGCGCTAAAGATTCAATCGATTTTGTCATATCAGAAATTCCAGCATCTTCTTACTGTCCTATGTGCACTTCAGATGACTTGTTCTACAAATATTTTATTAAAACAAACTAATTTTTCAATAATTTTTCACACAATTTGCACATTATAAAGATGTAATCTTTATAAAAAGCAGTTACCTTTATTATGAAATTGTCTACGTTTCAATTTCTTGTATGATATGTTTGTTTAAAGATTTAATAGTTCGAACTAGGCTTTGAGTTGAATTGTTTCAAAATTTTTTTACTTTATATTGCTGAAAAAAAGGAAAGAAAAGAAATAAATCCCACAATGTATCCAAGTTTATAAGGATGTTGTCACCAGTGACAATATCGACTCGTATTGTTTACATACAAGAAATTTTCTCTTAAACTTGGATTCGTTTTCTATATTTTCCGAAACTGAAATCATATGATTATATAACTGTATATTGAGGAAGGTTAAGAAAATCAGACCCCGGGATAATGAAACATTCTACGCTTAAGTCAAAATATTCAAATTGTACTAAAAAATTTAAAAGTCATTTAGTCAAATTCCAAATGTTTATGAAAGATTATTATGATTAAAGTGTAAATATGTAGATTTTACAGGCGAATGAAAATTTGACTTTAATCTGAGTCATGATTCCGGGGCAAGAGGAAGGTGAAGAGAGTTGCTATGGCTTAATTTTAAATGAACATTATAGAAAACTTTTAGATTACGAGAAAGGCAGAGAAAAGCCAAAAAAAATGAAGAAAGGAAGGAGCAAGGACACTGACCCAAGGGCAGCTGAAAAGTCAAGTATGGAAAATGATTCAATCAAAGCAACCCTATCATTAATTCGATTAATGGCACCAAAACAGCGTTGTCAAAGATACTATCAGAAGGGCTAAAGCAGCATCTCCTGGACCAAAAGGAATCCCATACAAAGCTTAAATTGGCATTTAAGTCCGTATAAAGATAAAGCTAACAAGTCTAGGAGCCTTGTGAAGGAAAAAGGAAATTTGTTTGGTTAGAAGTAGGAAAAAAACTATTCCACCAGTCTACGAAAACAACGGTCAAGTCATTGGAAAAATTCTTAGATGACTCACTTGGTAACAAGCAGAATGTAAACGAAAGTAGCAAAAAGTTGATAACAACACAATGTAGACGAAAGCGCTTTGACGGAAAAGTACAAGGTATGGATATACCAACACAGCGAACTTCTATGAGGTCTGCATCTACTTATGCACTGTGTGCCCTTGAAACCAGTGGTATCGATGGAATAGAACGACTGTAAATATTGCAGCAGCTTCAGTAGCATTACCGGTATTTGTGTAGAATGAAAGCTATTCTACAATTATAGTTGACATTAATAGTGGAGGACTTCAGGGACACCAAGATTATACAGTTCCCGATACTGCAAGAGAGCAAATACGCCAATGTAGGATAATTTAGAAAAAATATCAAAACTATTAGGAAGTAGCCAACCATGAAGATATTGCAGCAAGAAAAGTCACGCCCGAAACATGGAGAAATCGTGGGAAGACGCTTGACAGAAGTTAGAAAGTTAGCTGACCATAGACCCCCAGAGACAGCAATTCCAAGATAGTCCTTGCCCACAGAAACCCTTTATTTAGCAGGCTATATAGTCAAAATTGTGGCACTCAATATATTTGTACACTTAATAATTTCTTTGGTTAATCTTAAAATAAAAACTATGATGCATGAATATTAAAATTAGATAAAAATAAGAGATATATTTAACGCACTAAAAATAGTTGGACATACCCGTTTTAAAAACGAAAGTACGTCTACAAAAATGGCTGACCAAGATTTAGAGGAGAGCGAGTTTAGTGAGGGCATCCATATTCCTGAGGATCAACTACTAACTGAGGGACTGGCATTGAAAGATGGACCAGAAACGGGGCTTTTCCAGTTTCTACGATTCGGTTCACCAAGAAATGAATATCGAACTGGAAATCAAGATATTCAAATAGATGACGCAGAATGTATTTTAAGGTAATCAATAAAATGTTTCAAAAAGGTTTTTTGCTATATGATCATTAAAATATATATTAAATTTCAACACATTATCTCCGACATCTTTAATGAAAAATTTCTATAAAAGTATAACAAAAAGAACCCTTTCAAATTTGACCACTTTATGCTGAAACATGAAATAGATTTTTAAATTTCATTACAAAATCGCAAAATACCCGGTATGTCATGTATAGTTCACAAACTGTACCAACGCTACTCACTTTAACATTAAACTGGAATATTTAAAGTCTTTTTTGGCATTAGATTGTGCAAGTATTTTGGCCGTGTTAAAAATATTGTAAGATTTTGGTAGGGGTTACAGCTGGGTGATGGGCATCTTTATGAAAACATAAATAACAGTGATTGTTTCTCATTTGGTCTTGCAGATTGATCGAGAGTGAATCTGGACACAGGGCTGTTGAGATAATCAAGCATTGCTCTGAACACAATCGGGTTTACAAGCAAGACTATCTGATATATGCCCTCGCAATGTGCTGCAGGTCTGATGATCGCAAGACGAAAAGAGCGGGTTATGAGTTGATGCCATTTGTGTGTAGAATACCGACTCATCTGTTCAAATTCATTGATTATTGCAAAACTATCAGTGACAAGCTTTATGGATCCTCTGGATGGGGTAGAGGACACTGCAAGGCAGTATGTAACTGGTATCTGAGTTATGGAGAAAAAGAAGAGAACCTTTTGCTTTTGGCGTATCATTTGACAAAATATTCCAAACGGAAGGGGTGGACACATAGGGACGTTATTCGCCTCGCTCATCTTAAAGTAAAAGAAGACAACTTTGCTTTGAAATATCTCGTCAGGGTTGCTGTGATAGGAAAGAAGAAAGCCGATGAGCGTTATTTCAAGAAAGCTGTAAAGGAAGCAAAGGGCTCTCAGTTATCGATGTTAACAAAGATTAAAGCTTATGTAGACCATGTAAAGGAAGCATGCAAAACAGGAGATGTTGAAAAAGTAAGAATGATGATTTTGAAATATAAATTAGTTAGGGAACAAATTCCAAACACTTTCCTGAAACACAAAGAAATTTGGAAAGCTCTGTTGAGACATATGCCTATGACTGCCATGATTAGAAATCTTGGAAAAATGTCAAACTTAGAAATTTTTGAATCCAATTCTTTTGAGGAAACGTTGGTTTGCAACAAGTTAAAAGATGTCCAACTCATTACCGAAGGACGGATTCATCCAATTACGTATTTAGTTGCATCTATTCAGTATAAGAAAGGGAAGAACAGAAAAGAAACGTTAACCTGGTGTGTCTCTCGGGAAATATGCAATGCTCTTGAAGAAGGTTTTAAATTTTCTTTCTCAAATGTCAAATCGACAGAGAAACACTTGTTGCTAGCTGTTGACGTGACAAAATCTATGTCGAAGGAAATATATGTAAAGGGCATATCTGCTCTTGATGCTGCAGTATTTATGGTAATGTTAATGGCTAGAACTGAACATCATTATCAAGTCATTGTATTCTCGAGCAAAAAAGTTGTTGATTTGCCAGTGGAGCCATCCGATCAAAGAGAAGATATTGTACGTAAAATACGACAACTCGTGGGACCTTGCGACTCACCAACCTCAGACGCCAATCTCCCTTTTCAATACGCTCTACAAAACAAGATACACATTGATGCTTTTGTGATGTTCACAGACTCGCAAACATCATTTGTACATCCTGCACAGGCTTTTAAAAGTTACCGCCAAGAAGTTGGAAAATCTCATAAAAATGATGATTCTCGATTTATAGTTTGCAATATGGTGTCTGAAGATTCCGATGTTGGGGAATTCATGGATCCTCACACGATTACTATATCAGGATTTGATTGGCGTGTGCCACATATTGTAAATGACTTCGTAAGATCTATGTAGTGCAGACTTATTAAGAAACAGGGCATTCCAAACGTTTAGAAAATTACTCATTTTTCAGTATTCATATGAATATAATCAGCTGTGATATTTAAACATGGAAAGAGAAGGTAACGAAATGTTATCATTCTCAAAAGTCTTTTAAACAAAACATAGCCAGCTAGGAAGCTCTGGAAACAAAGAAAGGATCAGGTGCGATGGAGGAGTAAGCATTCCATATCTACCGGACACACAAGTCACGTGGTCTTTTTCGTGTTCTGGAAAATGCCAAACAATTCATATGGAAGTCATGCATCAACATTTGACTTATCAATAGATTGTATTTGCACAAAAAAATAACAAATACAAAAAATAATAATAATAACATTGTATCGACCACATTATTTAGGGAAATACTGACTTTAGACGAGGTTTTTGAACTCCTGAATCATCAACTTTTTGTCAGTATTCAACATGTTCAACTGTTCGAACGAAGAACATGGTCGTGCATATGGAAATAAACTGGGCATCTTTCCAAGTCCAGGGTTTCTCATCCACTCCGGTCTACATAAACGTGGATCGGAGGGATCACAATCCCCAGACAGACTTTAGGAGATACAACCAGGAGACATAAATTCTATGTGCAACTTATAATGGTATATACTATATAGCTACATGAATATGGTTCATGATATAAAATTTAAAGTCATTATATTTTTCGTAAGGGTTGCAAGTTCTTGATCAGCCATCAATGTTTTCTCACTTAGAATTTCCAACACAAAATGGATTTTTCATAATTTGTGGTGTCTTTTTCATTTGGAGTTTAATGAAATCTATGGAATAAGCGTATGAATGAATCTAAATATTGTTCATTGGAATTGATAAAATGTCATCGACATATCAAAATTAAAACCACAGAAGAAGACCTCAACTCTTTACATAGAAGTTTCTGAATATTGATCTAACTTCTTCATATAAAAACACAAACAGGTCTGTTAATAACGGGGCACGAATGGTACCATAGAAATTAAAAGAGAATGCTGGAAGAACGGTCTCCGAAAACTTTTAATATCAACCTCGAAATGCCTGCATATAGAATCAGAAAACAAAATTCAGGAAGTCCGATCTTCAGGGTTATAAAATTAGCAGTTAAGTAATCAAAAATACTCATAAAGTATCTCTGAATCCACAAAGAATCTTTATGTAAATTTATCCACAGTATTTCTTTGAAGTTAAAGATTAATGTAAATCATATTTTATAAGGAAAATTGTCAAATCTCCAATATTCTTGCAGAAAAAGTGAATTGGAATATCAGCAATGCATTTTCTAATTGCAAATTGATCAACAAATATATTTTAGGTTAAAAAACGATAGGTATCCAGGCATTCAGAGAAATTGTCATGATTTTTATACCTATTTGGTACTTTTTGTCTTCTATTTCCGTCATATATTCTATAATACTTAGTGTAATTGGCTTTTGCTATCATTGTAAGACATCACAAATCACTTCTTATTTGATATCATGCTAATAAGCAAAAGTATCTGTAGTAGTGTGTATAATATGCCAATATTGTGATTAACTTCATCAACAAAGGGTAAGTGGACTTCCTTCATACAAAGAACTTTAATCAATCTTTGTTTTCTGTTTATTCGTCAGAGATACTTACTGAATTGTACACCCTCTTGAGATACTTATGCTGCACCAGACAGTAGTCCACTCAGTGGCACTTATAATAATTTATTAAGCTTAGTTTTGCCATGTGCTGTGAGGGTCTCATTCTGACATAGTTTATGGTAAACCCTCATTCAGACAAAGTGAATAGTTATTATGCAACTTATATAACTGTGTGTAAAGATTTTCATATGTTGAAGGTCAATTGTGCATTTTTTTAAATAAAGATTTAAGGAAGACTTTTTAACATCATCATAACTTGTGATAAGGAATAGAAAATTTCTCTTATCAAATTTTGGTTATAGCTGAGAAACCGTCAAATAGTTTATAAATGCTTATTGCAATGCATGATCATGCATTTCTTATTCTGGTCTGTCATGTACCATTCCCTAAATGCTATAGTATAATTTAAAATGCATATCATTTACTTGTCTTTTAAAAGAAAATGCACCTTAGTTACTCTTCTCAGTGTTTCTGCTAACTTTTAAAACCAAGGGTCATTATGACCCTTTGATGTGAAATTTTGGGAGTCAAAATGATTTTTTGAGGGTCAAAATATATTCTGGTTTTGCTTTCAATTCTTATACATTTGTTTTTCATATATTTTTCTGCGTCATGATGACCCTTTAGTTGATATTTGTGGGGGTAAAAAGTATTTTTATGCGTAAAATACATAGAAATATGCGTTAACGGAAACACTGCTTCTTAACTATATGTGGGGAAGATGAATTTTTTGGCTTCAAAATAAAAGTTTCTTTTGATGCATACAAAGTTTCCAATTTACACAATCAGTTCATATTATAGAATGGCTGCAAATTGCAACCAACTAATACCTACAATAAATGTTTCATTGCTTCATCAATTTGTTCAAGTTATAACACACCCCAACGGGTACAAAATATAATGGCTCTTAGTTAGGGATGGGAATTGGTCACAAATATTTTTAACTATATTGCAATATGTATTGCAACATTTTAATTAAAATTAAAATAGCATTTTCTTTACATTATTATTTACTTCCATTCACCCCAATACAAGCTGATGCAAAAAATACATATGATCATGATGATAACTATATAAGTAACCAAAAGGAAAAAAACCTTGTTTATTTAATTCAGTGGTGCGCTGAAAAACATCCATATAACAGCTCTTACTATATATCCAGCATAAGATCTACCATTTCTTTGTAAAGACTTTAAAGTTTTAAAACTTGTCCTTCAGGCAAATGACTGGTATATTTGTTTGTACGCTGTTTAACGTCACTCTCGAGAATTTTTCACCCACATGGAGACGCCATTACTTGCAGGTGGAGAGCTGCAATTTTTTTCCTGTACTCGGCACTTACCGCAATTGAGCGGTGAGGGATCTTTTTCGTGCCAGCTAGGTAATTACTACGACACCTGACCTAGGTTTATACAGTCTCATTCAAAGGACTGATCTCCACGTCCCACAGTGGGATTCGAACCCGCGACATAAGGATTAATCCTTACTTAGCAACTCTAGAGCAGGCGCTATAACCGCTGCGCCACGCCGGCCACAGGACTGATATATGACAAGAATGAGACTAAAAATGACAGTACAGCTCAATTGAATCATGTGAAAAAGAAGTAAACACTCTTCAAGGTCATAATTACATTGACATGTATTTAATTTTTTGGGCATGACATGAACGAATAAACAGGAATCTAATTCCAAGTCAGGACTGAAATAAACAACAGGTTCACAGGTACAACAACAAAACTCGGTACAAAAAAGAACATGCAGCACAAATATAACAAGTATGCACCTTTCATAAATATAACATCAAAGATTCAAAGTGAAAAACTTAAAATGCAACTCAAAACTGCCACTCCCTTTAATATACTAGTATATAGAGCAAAATCCTTGACTTTTATCTCCAAAAACATTTTTAAAAGTTTAAATGTAAAAACGATATATTGTATTTCAGTTATTTTCTGCACTTCTGCATTTGTGTTGGATTTTATTAACTCAAAGCAAAAGACAATAAAATCACTGAAATCTTTCTCAGCAGCAGACTCGAAGGGAATGCAAAATTCAATGAGTAAAAAATTACAATGCTGCCTTTTTAATTCAAACAATTAAGTGCAGATTTTAACAATAATAAAATTTTTGGATATTTTTCCAACCGTTCCCTTTAAAATACCTTTCATGAAGTACATATTTATAGGTTGACAAAGGAGCTAAAAAGCTTAAATTGATTCAGGTTATAATACATGTTGATGTGTAAGTTATAACTAGATTTCTCAAAATGAAAGTTTACTTGAATTTCAACATGTGTACTGATTGAAATATAACATTAAACTATAATAAAAATTATTGTTGTACAATCTATGTATCTAACTTAATACAATTAATGTAAATTAATATCTCATCGCCAACTTTTCTGTTTCAACATCATACAAACCCATGTATACAAGTCTAGCAGGTTATATTGTTAAAAATCATGGCACTTAATTTACATATTTAATATTACAGTTTAATTTTCATTTGACAATATGAGATTTAATTCAAAATTATGAATATATCTGCATACAAGCAAATAAAGATTAAGTATAAATGGGAGACTTTAATCGCTTTCATCTGAATGAAATATGTCAAAATATTGAGACAAAGTTATCAGTAAAATATTATTTCTTTCTTTCATAACATGGAACAAAATCTAGACATGAAGAAAAGGTGATTTTTTTTAAATAAGCACCCATGTGTTCTCACGCATATATATAACATAAAAATTTTATAACATTATACATTTTTGAATAGACAAAATTACTTTTTAATTAACAAAACAATATCAAATATGGAAAACAATGTGCTATTAGGAAAATTAATCTAAGTTCCTTTACAAGATCTTGATTTTATATCATTGGAATATTTATGTGAAGGTTATCTACCTTATATCATTCAAAAAACCTTCTTTTCATATAAAAAAAAAGTTTATAATATTATACTTGTAAGTAATCTGAAAATCTCTGTTACAAAAAAAAATTATAATATCAAAACTGTAATACCAAATGAGAATTGTATTTGCAAAAAACTGAGTGGAAATTTGGTTGACTTTTGTAATATCAGTAACTGCAGGCATGGACTCAAGGAGGAACACTTTACATGAGCAATCCCCCCACCCCCACCCAACTAAAACAGAAATCCACAAGTCAGAATTATTTTTGTGTCTCATAAAAGCTTATTCTCTGAAGCTCTTACAGGGACTACAATCCCAGGGTACCCCCACCCACCCCTGACACTGCTCTTAACCGCCTAAGGACAATGGCAGTGTCCATACCAATCACCATTTCATAACTCTCACTCAAACAGAAAAATGTTATATCTGTGCCTGAACTGAGGTAGATAACAAAACATGTGTACACGTAAAACTTCTCTATGCAGAGTCAAGACATCTGATTTTAAAGTATTGCTTCACACAAAAAAAAACAAAATGGGGTACACCAAACAATACTGCTCTGCATAATAACATACATGTACATTTATATATGCTATGGTTATAAAAGTTACCACAAAGCAATTAAAAAGTTTGACGCCCATATCAATTATAACAAAAACTATTAATCTTGGCTTTAAAAATTGTTTAAGTTATCAAATGTTTAAGTTAAAAAAATGTTTGAAAGAACACATAAAAGATATTCAAAAGTAAATAAAAAATTGTCACATGATTTTGTAAATCAAAAGCACAAAAACATCACTATCACATCACAGACAGAAAACACACAAAAAATTATTTTGGTTGATGAATCACAATAAATTTGGTTGCATTAATCACATTAAATAATTTGTAGAAGAATTTATCCTCTCAATCCTCTAAGTATTCTACGTAATATTGGGATTGTCGGAGGTAGTCTTTGATACGTGTTGGAATGGGCAGTCGGTCGATGTGGTCTCGTCGTACAATCTGTAGGATCTGGAAACGACACATGTGCTGCAGCGACTGCATCTGTCGGAATCGAGAGACGGGGTGAAGGAGGTGAACGGGCATAGGTGGCGCTCCCGGGCCAGAGGGCCGAATGAAATACAGGAATTGTCCATTGCGGGAATTTCTAACACACTGTTCAATAAAATCTTTAATGGTTGATTTTCCTAATGAATCTGGCTGTGACCAAAAGCTGAATTTACCTGCCAAACAAAATTTTTAAAAAAATATATAAAAATATAGAATATTTTTTTCAAAATGTGAATTTATAACTTGATATAAGATTATTATCAATCTCAACTCATTAAGACATGAAACAAATACTAAGATATCTCGAAGTTTTTAATTAGTTCCTTTGAATTTGAGATAACGAAGTTTCACTGTAGTTACCAGAACATTGTATTCCAAACCCCCAAATAACCACCTACCTTTATGATGCTCTATTCTTGTGTGGTGGACATGACCATTCATGTTGAATGACAGACTAAGGATGTATCGCTCATCAGAGCTGTCCCTGACCAGAAAGGAGCCATCCGGTTTACTCATTAGTTTGATTTCAGCCTCATCCCAGCTCAGCGGCCCCCAGTACCAGCCACACTGTAAACAGGGCAAATAAATCATACAGAAAATGGTAGTCAAGAGTCATGTGAAACAAATGTTATTGTACATGTCTGAACATACTTAATATATTCACTTACATCTTTTAGCTGTTTCATGCTCTCAAAAAAGTCTTGTCTGCATCCTATAAATAAATGCATAGAAGAAAAATTTACTATACTGTATAGAATCATGCTCAAATAAGTTTGTAAACAATGCCTTATTCAAGCCATTATCTGAAAAAAAAATTACTGAAATATACAAATCTATGTACACTGACTCAATTGTTTGATGAATGAAGTAACAATATAAACCACAGTTATGAAATACTACTACAATTCATACAAACTGTGTTTGTATCCCTGCCCCTTCCCAAATAAACATTAATCTTAAGGATCACTACAGGAACTTACTCATGTCTGAGTTCTGGTTGAAGGCAGGTATCTCTGGCAATGTAATAGGTTCCACAAAGCTGGACTTGGCCTTGGCATCTCTTAATGGCTTCTCACCTGATGTTGCAGATCTACTCAATTTATTCTCCACTGGGTCCTTTGGCACCTTCTCAGTTTCTAGAGATTTTGCCATTCCCATTGGATACGTCCTTCTGGCTGTTGGGTTTTTGTGAACAGGCGTCTGTCTGAGACTGCTGTCTCTAACTTTGACCCGAGATGAACCACTGACCTTAACCTGAGATGAACTCTCAGCACTTCTTTGTTTTGCACTAGATTTCCCTTCTTTCTGCTTTTTCTTCTGTTTCTCTCTTTCTCTACTGTGTTTGCTGTAGTGTTCTTCCATACCTAAATCTGCGAGGCTCATATGAACGGGTTCTTCATCGTAATAAAATGAAGGAATGGTTTTATAAGGGAGTCCCTTTGACCTTCGTTTCACTTCTGACTCTTCATCTGGGATATCCTGCACACTCTCCTCTGGCTCTCCTCCCATTGCTCCTACTAATGTAGGTAACTCCTGCTTATCTTCTATTTCTAACTCAGCACTACATTTTTCACCTGACTGATCAGTTGTCATTGTTTGTTTAGCACTATTCTGATCACTAGCCAGATCTCCTTCCGTTATGATCAAACTCCCGGTTAAACTTTCTTGATTAGAATCATTACACTCAGAGTTTATGCCATCATCTGGCATTATCTGGACTGTGTCTGTAGGTTTCAGAATATTAGCGTCAGCATAGGGTATCTCTTCCCAGTCATTCACATGTGAGCTACCCATCTGAAAACAACTCTCGGAATCTTTCAGTTTTGTAGTACTGTCTTCCACATTTCTGTCATAATCCAGTAAATTCTCAATGGAGGACACACAAGAGGGAATAGTTTGACTTTTTAAACTTTCCAACACAAGGTCGGCATCATCTTCATATGATGTTGCCATAGGGGATTGATTTTCAAAGGAAAACTGTTGGTTAGTCAGATCACTACTTAATGATTTATTACACAGATTTTCAGTTTCAGTTGATTCTAACATTGTGGAATTTGACTGAGATTGGCTGCAAACAAGGTCTGATTTCTCCTTTGTTTTTTGTTTCTCTGATTTCCATTTAACAGAGTCTGTCTGCTCAGCAGATGACGTAAAAGACGTAAAATTTGAGACTAATTGATCAGAGGATATGCTCAAGTCAGTTATAGCACTGTCTGTTCTAGCACTATTTGCAGTATAGCTTCCATTTGGAATATTTATTTTCTCACTAACACTACCACAATCCATGTCTAAGTCCTCTAAAGAGATTTCACATGGGCCTGCTGATGACACATTCTCTGATAAAGAGTCAAAATGATTCATAACTTGAGCAAACAAGTCCGTTCCAGAGGAAGAATTATGAAATCCACTATCTACCTGCAGATCTTTAACCTCTTCATAAGGTCTCTCTTTCTTTATGTAAGATTGATATGGCACTGAACACATTTTGTCCTCCTCAAATGAACACTTTGAAGATTTAATGTCCTGATCCTTGATCTCCTCATAAATTCTCTCCCTCCTCCGATGATGAACTAACGAGGCGCCACAAGTTGAATACCCGCTGGCCTCATCATCTTCATCTAGAGGGTTGAGTCTCGCTTCCTGAGGTACTGGTTCTGTGTCTGCCTCCTGAGGAATGGTGTTTACATTATCTTCAGTAAGAGGACATTCAGGAGGAACAGTCTCCTCAATACTTGGAGGTTCTTCTCCAGTGTCTGTGTCCTTGAGATTCTGAGCACTATACTGTCTCTCTGGCAGGGGCGGTGGTTCCTTCTCTACACTCTCTTCTCTGTTTACAGCACTACTTGTCCTCACTTGTGTTTTGACGGAGTTTTCGGCATTTTTAGTTTTGTTTTGGACAATGGAAGGGTTAGCATACACATCTTCAGTTTGTTTCCAGATGACCCCTCCTTGAGAAATACAATTCTCTGACTTGTTTTGAGAGCTTTTAATTCCCGTTTGTAGAGAGTTTTCATTTTGGAGAGGACAACTTCCAGACTTTACAGATAAAAGATTGGAAGGGAAGCTTGGCAGAAGGCGATTCTTCATATCCAAGTTTTGACTGCTTGGTTGATTCACATCTAAAATGTAAAAAAAAAAAACATTTTTAATTTCTCATTCTAAAACCAATGCATCAGTTTGTATCATACAAACAGTAATTCTAATCTTTATGACAGTTTCTAATTTTTTAACAATAAAAGATTTTAATGTAATGTTAAGACATTACACAATATAAAGATTGCTCTATTGCTTGAAGAATTGAAGGATACATTTTTTATACAAATTTCATTGAATGGGCATATCACAATGCTTACTTGTGTGACTGGAATTCTTGCCTAGTTTTTCCCTAGGGTTAATTTTGAATTCATTACTCTGGTGAACCACCTCCTGAGCCCCTGTGGACTGTGAACGTCGGTGGTGCTGTACATGTGTAGGGGTCAGATTCTCTGCATCCTCTTCCTTCAATTTCTTTAGTTTTAAATTCTTCATTTTCTCTCGTACCTCATCAAGAGTTTCATACCCAGGATCCATGTCATCTGGTGATATTGGTTCTATTTTATTTCCATCATCCAAGTCCACCCCTGCCTCATCCGATATAATGAAATCATTAGTCACTTCTATATCTGATGTCAGTGGTTTCTTGTCTGGGGGAGGTAGGACTTCTGCTACTTCTTTAGAATGCCTTGATCGCCTGAGTTTTGGGAATGCCCCATTTTTCTTCCTCATTTCTACAGGTTTCTGGTAGCTTCTGTCTGATTGGCTCCTCCTGACATCCACTCTGGCAAATGGACCCTGACTGGGTGTGTCTTTCTGCTCAGGGGACATCTTCCGCTTAAAATACAACCCCTCCACATTCTCTGCGTCTGGATGCTCGGTATCATCACGGTTACGAAATCGTAACTTCTGTACAAGTCGTCCAAATAAACTCCTATTGAAGGACGGAGAAGATAATTTGTTTCTGTTGTTACCAGACTTAGGGGGCTGGGTTCTGGGAGGAAGGGTGGCAGATTTTGCACTTTGTCCACTTGCCATTCTCACAACCAGTTAATACGGTGTTACCTGCAGATAGTAATGTATACATGTACATGATGTATACATGTATCTGCATTTTAATTTCAATTTCCTTGCTCAAAGAGAACATAATATTCCACCTTCATGAATATACCAAATTGCATTCAAATGCCTTTAACAGAAGTGCTTTAAAATATGATACTGTTCACTTTAAAAAATTGTACAGATCTATATGTTACAGCTAACAGAAAAATAATACTGCTTTTCTGTAAATGATGAAATATAAAATTAACACTTACAAAATTTGATAAAATAATAACAAAACGTAATTTTAAGATTTGACTAAACAGGTATGAATAATTCTATGATACATACCAGAGACTGTAGGAGACACTGCATTCTGGTTGTCTATACTAAATCATTCCTGTCCATTTTTAGAATTTGCTGGGTCATATTTCCCCTGAAAAGACCAAAATTAATTTTCTTGCTTATTAAGATGATTAAGATTATGTAAGTTTTTATTCTGATCAGCCAGGTGACACCACTGTAAATCACTGCTAATCTTAGTAAAATTCTATTGCACAATTTTTCCTTTAATTTACAATACCGAGGTATTTCTTCTTTCGCATTCATCTTATTACAACTTTCCTCAAAAATATTTTACCCTAGTACATGTACTTTAATTATAATTATACTTAGATCAGTTCATCATGTCTTCACATGATACAGAGTGATGTGCATATCCCAGAATGACACATTTCCTTATATTCTATAAATATAACTCTGGATCATCTATCTTTCAATTCGTAGAAATGTTTATTTTTTCATATGGGAAAAGTCCGTTTAGGGAAATAAGAATCTTAATATAACTGTTTACCCAATGAGAACCTTTAAATGAGTCATGAGGAGAGATTTAAATAATACACTGCTACTTAAAAAGACTTCCTTGTTCGTGAGTAAAAAACCCAGAGAAGACAATAAGGACTTCCCTTATGTAAAAAGCCACAAAGTCCAAAGCTTAGTTTCAACAATATCCTTATATATTGCTCATACAGCAATTTCATTATCTTACATCCTAGAAAATATTAGAATTAATAGTTAACTTTAAAATATTGCTTAGGTAGAACTTGAAGATTTTATATACAGCCCAAACTCATTATCTCAAACTTAATGGGACTGAAAAATTGAGATATACAAAAATTCGAGACATCAAGGTTTAAATACATTAAAAAGATAAGTTGGGAGTTCCAATTCACTCAGTATGTCAAGATATCAGTGTTCCAGATACCAAGGTTCCACTGTATTTATTAAAAACATCTCATAACTCTTAAAGATTTTGTGTATGTTGAACACAAAATACTGGCAAGTTTTAATACTGAATAGAAAAACTGTGTCTAGACTTACACACAATAAGCTTTTTGTACTCAAAACACTACCTCTTTATATAACAGAGGCCAGATTTCTACACAAAAAATCAACATGATCAAAGGTTTGTACAATAATATTGTGATTTACTTCATCAACAAAGGGTAAGTGGACTTCCTTCATACAAAGAACTTTAATCAATCTTTGTTTTCTGTTTATTAGTCAGGGATACTTGCTGAATTGTACACCCTCTTGAGATACTTATGCTGCACCAGACAGTAGTCCACTCAGTGGCACTTATAATAATTTATTAAGCTTAGTTTTGCCATGTGCTGTGAGGGTCTCATTCTGACATAGTTTATGGTAAACCCTCATTCAGACAAAGTGAATAGTTATTATGCAACTTATATAACTGTGTGTAAAGATTTTCATATGTTGAAGGTCAATTGTGCATTTTTTTAAATAAAGATTTAAGGAAGACTTTTTAACATCATCATAACTTGTGATAAGGAATAGAAAATTTCTCTTATCAAATTTTGGTTATAGCTGAGAAACCGTCAAATAGTTTATAAATGCTTATTGCAATGCATGATCATGCATTTCTTATTCTGGTCTGTCATGTACCATTCCCTAAATGCTATAGTATAATTTAAAATGCATATCATTTACTTGTCTTTTAAAAGAAAATGCACCTTAGTTACTCTTCTCAGTGTTTCTGCTAACTTTTAAAACCAAGGGTCATTATGACCCTTTGATGTGAAATTTTGGGAGTCAAAATGATTTTTTGAGGGTCAAAATATATTCTGGTTTTGCTTTCAATTCTTATACATTTGTTTTTCATATATTTTTCTGCGTCATGATGACCCTTTAGTTGATATTTGTGGGGGTAAAAAGTATTTTTATGCGTAAAATACATAGAAATATGCGTTAACGGAAACACTGCTTCTTAACTATATGTGGGGAAGATGAATTTTTTGGCTTCAAAATAAAAGTTTCTTTTGATGCATACAAAGTTTCCAATTTACACAATCAGTTCATATTATAGAATGGCTGCAAATTGCAACCAACTAATACCTACAATAAATGTTTCATTGCTTCATCAATTTGTTCAAGTTATAACACACCCCAACGGGTACAAAATATAATGGCTCTTAGTTAGGGATGGGAATTGGTCACAAATATTTTTAACTATATTGCAATATGTATTGCAACATTTTAATTAAAATTAAAATAGCATTTTCTTTACATTATTATTTACTTCCATTCACCCCAATACAAGCTGATGCAAAAAATACATATGATCATGATGATAACTATATAAGTAACCAAAAGGAACAAAACCTTGTTTATTTAATTCAGTGGTGCGCTGAAAAACATCCATATAACAGCTTCTGTCTTATGATTCCGCTTATTTACAAACCTTTCCGATAATTTGAATTAAAAACTTCCTGTTTTATTAATTCTAACCAGCTTTAAAAAATGATTTACACTAAAATGTTGCCTTGTTATTAGGTTTATGAATAGCTTTTAATGTTAAGGAAAGAATGTAGAACTTTTTTCAATCAAAAGAAATAAGTAGGCCTATATCATGACGTTATAGGCGTTTATGAGACACCAGTAATATCAAAATATG
The DNA here is from genome assembly GCA_003671525.1 of Saccostrea glomerata. Classification (NCBI taxonomy): domain Eukaryota; kingdom Metazoa; phylum Mollusca; class Bivalvia; order Ostreida; family Ostreidae; genus Saccostrea; species Saccostrea glomerata. The sequence continues at coordinate 639,067 of PRKT01000034.1, read as the reverse complement.
TCAGCTGTCTATTTCTCACCAACTGAAAACAGAGAGATTTTAACACAAAGAATGATTTATCTATACCATATCATTTGCTTTTCCGTTGATAAAATAAAGGTAATTTATAATCACAGCTAAATCAGTTAATCCTTAGGCTACAATATTTATCAACTTCACAAAAATTTGCTATTCAGAGTTTGTCTACGTCTCTTTAAACATGTAA
>PRKT01000034.1:614661-635823 GCA_003671525.1 Saccostrea glomerata | reverse complement strand
ACTTCCCGGCAATTGGCTTCCGACGCTAACGAATGAGATGTTACTTTACTCCAGAGAACAAAGCTTAATAAATTTACTAAGTTGTGCCCCTCAATGATTTTCTCTATCCATGTACTTTAATGCTTATTTTAAAGTTTGTGTCCCAATGAGGAACTATAGTATGTTTTAAAACCGGATTTGTTTATCACAAAATCGATAGAAAGACGATCAGATATGTTTTATTTCTGTCTATCTAAGAATTTGGTTTGTATGAACTTTGTTATAAAATTGTTTATGACAAACTCTTTGATATGATTTATCTTGTATTACTATATATCAAGATAACAAATAACTTTTCTGTGTCCTTTTTTAAATGTATAATATTTCTGCTCCAGTTTTTTTAACCTTAATTCTAAATATGCATTGTTGAACATAGTGAATTCATTTTCTCAACAATTTGCAATCCTTTCAGTGCCAGACTCTAAATACACGTAGATGTATGAGCATTGGGGAAGGGGGGGTGTTCCATTTGAGGTTCCTTCTAGGGTAAACGTGTTTTTGCCACATGCTATAAGGAATATGATTACATGTATATATATGTACTCACAACGAGAGAACACGAGTTCTACTAAAAATAAATATCCTCCTCGCTCTGTTGTTCATATTGGGAGAAAATGTACTTAAGATTATAATAAAAGAAATACTAAACTCTTATTTGACTAATTAATCTAAAGGCCTAGTACATTTTTGAAGTAAGCAGTAACTTAATTTTTTTTTCCAGATTACTATTATTTCTCCTCTCCTTATTTATTTGTTTGTTTGTTGTTTATTTATTTATTTATTTATTTATTTATTTATTTATTTATTTATTTATTTATTTATTTATTTATTTATTTATTTATTTATTTATTTATTTATTTATTTATTTATCTATTTGTTCATTTCTTTATCTATCTATCTATCTATCTATCTATCTATCTATCTATCTATCTATTTATTTATTCATTTATTTTATTTTGTTTTATTTTTATCTATATAGATCTTTTCGTGTTTTATTTTCCGTTTTTATCCGCATCCTCTGTGTTAACTCTTTCAAAGCACCGGAAATGAACACCAAATGAGAGAAAAACATAAATTTTGATGTAATATTTGTTTTTATGGCTTAGATAATACTTGGTAATGTCTGGGTAAATTGTAGGAAATGTTATAATATGTAGAAAATATGGACGATCTTCATTGAATGTTGCTTTGATTTCTATTTAACTTTGTTAATGGGAATAGCATTTTTTTTCTTTGTCTTTCACTCAGCTGTTGAACCTGTTAAATTGGTTATCAAGTTATTGATTCAGTATGCCAGTCATGAAAAAATATGGCGACTATTGAGGAGATCTAAGTCTCACGTAGGCACTTTTTCTGTACTGTGTCCCCATGTGATGCACATTGTGGCTTTGTGGTGTGCATTATTATTCTGACCATTTCATATTCATTGTATTCATGTTGCTTATTTTATATCATTGCATTTAACCAGAGTTGAATCTGGGAAAGGGTATAAGGTTTTACTTTTAATGTCAGGTTTAATATGTTGACGGTGCGTCCGTTAGAGCGAGCGCAAACTCTTCTATTGTTTTGATTTAGATCGGGCTCGTCAAACCGCACGTGACATTTGGTGCGTCTAGACTATGACGTCACATGACGTCGTATCTAAGTTACAAATACCAAGAAAAAACTGAACAGTGCTGAAAGTTAATGAAAAAAGTTACGTTTACAATTTATCTTCAATATGTATCCATTTTTAAAAAAAGTAAACTTTTTGTTGAACATTTGCCGTCATTCTCGCGAGAAGGCAACTTTGCTAAGTGATGCATTGTGGGTCAAAATTACTGCGGCAAAAAATTCTAAAGAATGAATGTGCAGTAGTCCGAATTTTCTCTTCGCCCAGGCGTTGTCGTTAGAGCTCGCAGTTACGAGCGACGCTTCGGGACGCTCGCTGCGCTCGCTATAACATGCACCTACATCATTTATGATTATGTCAACTATAGTTTAATTGCAAAGAGCATGTCAGTAGAACAATTTCACTTTAACTTTAGAACATTCTATATAAAAGATGAACTTTTTCATTCAAGAGCTGTATATATTTTTTAATTGGATGTTATATCCATATTTTAAAAAATCATGAATTAATTACGGGCTTTTCAAAAATGCCTAAAGCAATTGTATATTTATCGTTATTATTCTAATCAATTGTTTTTTTTTTAGGATGAAAATACCCATTCAGAATGTAAGATGAATAGAGGAAGAATTGTCATGGATGGGTAAACTGGGGGAAACTAGTGCTAAGGATGGGGAGTTCATCCTCCAAATTCCGCAAACATCTGAGTAATGGAGATGAAGTGGCAGCGCTTCACCTGTATAACAGCAACAGTGACCTCAGGAAGGGCCTTGACCCAAACTGTTCCTATGGTGACCATCATAACCATGAAACGCCTCTGCATTATGCAGCAAAACATGCTATGAAAAGCTTATTAAGGTATGCAATCTCTGCTGTAAACAAGGTTAAAAAGAATATAAAGAAAAAAATAAAACTGTAATACCTGAATACAGTAAGAATAAGTGAAATAATTTTTTTTTCTTTGGAAGGTAATTTTTTTTCAATTGTGTTCATGATACATGTAGTTAAGCATTTACTTAAAATTTTTAGTTATCACTTTTAAACTAGAATTAAAGTTTATATTATAGCAGTGCAGAAAAATATTAAGAACAGTTTAAAAGTCAGTGACATACATGTATTAAGACTCCTTCAAGTATGAATGTTTGAAACTTGGAAGATTTTAGTTCTAATGAGTACATGTACTAAGTGGATATTTTCAAAATTTCTTTATTAGGATTTTCCTACATGACCATAGTGGAAATCCAAACAAGACAAATGGAAAGAAAGAAACCAGTCTGATATGTGTTTGCATGGAGAAGCCAGAACATGCCCAGTTTTACCCTGTGCAGAGGAAGAGGTTAGACTGTCTTCTGATTCTGCTGAAGTGGAGAGGACTAGAAACTGAAGATGGAGAGTGGGAGAGGGTAAACCTAGGCTCACAGGATGAGGTTTGTCATTTATCAACCATCTCAGTTTGTGCTTATGATATATTTTCTAAGGAATTGCAAAGCAAAGCATTAAACAACTTAATATGTGATTGTGTACTTTTTCAGAATGACAACACTGCACTTCATTATGCTGCGCTGTCAGGACTGAAATACTGTGTAGAAGTAGGTATTGAAGTAAAAAAGAATCCATATGATGTTTGTGGAAACCTTTGTTAGATATAAGAACAACCTTTACAACTACCGGTATTCTACCCCTAACATTCTCTACATTTCTTTATTGTAGAAGTTGGTCCGATCCGGTGCCCCACTGTTTATTGAGAACAAGGACAACCAGACCCCCTGTGACTGTGCAGAGGCAGGCTCACATCCAGAAATCGCTCTTTACTTGGAGTCCAAAATGGTTTTCTCTGTAAGTCACAAATGACAAGTAAAATAATGTTATTGAAGGGTGGGGAAAAAAGTGAAGAAATTTGGATAATTAATTATATATTTTAAAATATTCGCCCCTTTTTTGTTTTACAGAGTGTTGGGAATGAAGATGAAACTGATGAAGTTGCCTCCATAATGGAACCAGAGGTATGTGACCTTTTTTGACATATACTTCTTATACTTCTATTTTTGATGTTGTATCCAGAGGGTCTGAGAATTTTCTATGTTGACGGTACATTACAGGAGTACAGCGGTTTACGGGCCCAGGATTTACAGGAAGCTAAGGACCAGTTACTGGTGGAGACAGCAGACATGCTCAGTGTGCCACTATTTACAGCAGAAGCACTGCTTCGAAATCATGGCAAGTTATCAAAACCTTGGTATTGTTAATTTATCATTGAATCCCTTTGTGCAGAATTTTTCATCACTATTTTGTGACTTGAGACTGACAGATTTAAAGATATTATTGAAGTAATCAGTCGCAGTAATCAGTAGACCTGACCAAAATTTTGGTTCTATTAGGTACATACATGATAAAAACAGTTTAATTTCCAAATTGCAATCAAGCATCTTAATTTCCTGTATATATAAACTTTACTTGTTACATCATTGTAATATGTCAGAGAATGGCCTGTATATCTGCCTGCCCTCTGTAATCTCTATGTGATGGGCCCTGTACTTTGTAGAGTGGTCTCGTGAGATGTTACTAGAAGCCTGGATGTCCGATCCCCTACAGTGTTGTGAGAAGTCTGGGGTCCACCCTCCAGCCAGTGTTTTCTGTGATAAACCAGTCGTACAGCATTCACTGCACACAGATCAGCCTCGGCCCGAAACTCAAAACTCAACAGGAATCGTAAGTTTCTTAAATCTGTGTAAAGTCTGTTGACTCTGACCAAGGTCTTATTGTCTAGTGTTTGAGAAAAAAATTTGCATTGGAGCATTATAAGTAAGAATAATTCTTTACATTATTCTGCCTATATATATATTATTCAGTCTTCTTAATGCTATCAGGAATATTTATGTAATTTAGCATGCTTTGTTTTTGTCTCTTTAGTGTGATATTTGCATGGAGTCCTTCGTGATTTCGGAAGACCATGTGAGCATGACCTGTGATCACATGTTCTGCAGGGATTGTTGGAAGGAGTAAGTCTATTTCTGTCTGACAGGTATTTTTAAAGGTCAACACTCAACAGCAACCAAAAATGGGTTTCAACACTGCCAAACATGTTATTGTTTTTAAAACTAAATGAATTTTTGTGGAACCTCTGTAGAAGTAAAATCTTATATTGAAAAAAAAAAACAATCAGTTATCAGCAGTGTTTACAACCAGACAATTATTGTGAACTGATATTCCAGGTACTTGAATCTCAAGATACAGGAGGGAGATGCCCACAACATAACATGTCCGGCCTATCAGTGTGATAAACTGGCTCCTGTAGAACTCATAGAGGGGATCGTGTCGCGTGACATGGCCAGAAGATACCTACAGTTTGACATCAAGGTATGGGGTATCCTTTCTCAATTCTTGCTCAATTATGTGTTTTTCCTGACGATACAGAATGAGACTAGAGCTTGATTTATTCTAGGCGTTTGTGGACAGTAACCCCAACATTAAGTGGTGTCCATTTCCTGGGTGTGGGCGGGCAGTAAAACTTCCTGACCAGGAGGAACGGAACAAGAAAATCCCCGTGGACACTTCCAGAGCCGTGGATTGTGGAAATGGACACTATTATTGCTGGTATGGTTTTTAGTTTACTGTGAAGTTTTCGTTTGACTAATAATAATAATAATTGAATAATACTTCTGATGACTTAAAAGAGCAACAACATTCTGAAAACAAGACAATAACAATTATCCTCACCTACACATAATTATTTGATCTATAACAAAAAATATTATTCATGATTGACTTTTAAAGCTTGAAATGAATACAGGAAATCAGAGATAGCTTGTTAGGTTTTTATTGATTTCATGTTTATATTTGAACTGTTTCCTAGGGATTGTCTGGGAGAAGCTCATGAACCAAGCAGTTGTGATAATTGGACAAAATGGTTTCAGAAAATTAGTGAAATCAGACCAGAGGAAAGTAAGAGTTTATTTATATTTAAAATATTTATGTATATTCTTTTCAGTGAAAAATATTTTAAGTTGTTGCTAAATTTCTTGAATCATGAATAGATAATATAGGAGACCGACAAACAGATTTCAAACGCAAGTGTTGTATACTTATCAATGTTTAGCCTACACATGATGTGTCAGATATACACTGTACTTGTTACACACTAGTGAGTGGTACAGAGGAGGAGACCGATGCTGCAGCTAACTGCCTGTGGCTGGTGACCAACTCTAAACCCTGTCCTAACTGTAAATCTCCCATCCAGAAAAATGAGGGATGTAATCACATGAAATGCTCAAAGGTAGGTAGCTGTGTTCTGTTCATCTTCTTGTACATGTACAAATGTCAGTTATAAAGTTATGTATATTAAGAGTGTTGATTATTTAAATAAAATCAAACCAACAGAATGAATTGATATTCATGAGTCTTCAATGTTTATGTGCTTTGGTGTAATCAATTTTTCCTGTAAAGTTCTTCTGGTTTTTACTTCTTTTATTGCATTTCAGTGTAAACATGACTTTTGTTGGGTGTGTCTGGATTTATTACTTTTCCTATGTATTTCAGTGTAAACATGACTTTTGTTGGGTGTGTCTGGATTTATTACTTTTCCTATATATTTCAGTGTAAACATGACTTTTGTTGGGTGTGTCTGGATTTATTACTTTTTCTATGTATTTCAGTGTAAACATGACTTTTGTTGGGTGTGTCTGGATTTATTACTTTTCCTATGTATTTCAGTGTAAACATGACTTTTGTTGGGTGTGACTGGATTTATTACTTTTCCTTTATATTACAGTGTTAACATAACTTTTGTTGGGTGTGTCTGGTTTTTATTACTTTTCCTATGTATTTCAGTGTAAACATGACTTTTGTTGGGTGTGTCTAGACCAGTGGAAGAGACATAACACCAGTACCGGGGGATACTTTAAGTGTAACCGGTACGAGGCAGTCAAGGTGGTCCAGGAGGCCACTCAAAAAGCACAAACCGAGGTCAGTTAACCTCCCTGTAGGTAATTGGTTTTTGACCTCTGAATACTGTAGATCACTAAATTTTCGCGACACCTTATTTTCACTAGATTGTCATCGAGTCTTTTTAAGTGAGACATAATTTTCACGAATAGTTGTTATTTCTCTATATAATCGTAAGGAATACTTTTATATGCGAGAATTTAATTTTCGCGAACGCATTGTCTTGCGTGATAACGTGAAAATAAAGTTCTTGCGAATAAAAAGTGATTTACAGTAGTCCTGGCTTTTGAATTCTGAATAGGTCTGCTTTTTGACCTCAAAAGTTCTTGCTCCTTAAAATGTTATACAATTATTGTATTAGAAAACTCAGTTTGCATGTAAATTAACAGAAATGATTAAATTCACTTCAGATAGAAACATAGAGCATAAGAAATAATCAAAATTGATGTTTTACAGGCAGAAGATCAGAATCAGAAGATGCAGGAATTAAACAAGTTTGTTCATTTCTACACTCGCTTTAAAAACCATGAAAACAGCTATAAGGTAGGTTGTTTGATAATTTAATGTCTTTTTAAAAATGTATACTTACTGTTTTTGCTTTTTCCATATTTATAAATTTAGAAAAGGTTTGATAAGTATTTTTTCTTTGTCAACATATACATGTAAACAATCAGGCCACACCACATTTAATGTGAAAAAAAAAATTTCAGCTGGAGGAACCATTATTAAACACCACTAAGAACAAAATGATGAAACTAGCTGAGGCTGTCACAGACTTAGGTAAACCATTTCCTTTTTCACCATTTAAGTGAAGATAATTTAAAATTTATTATAAACATATGAAATTATCATAGTTCTGTACATTTATTATACACTCTATGTTTAAATCTTTCATTGATTGTTGATGTGGTATTTTCCTGCTAGCTTCAGCCAACTCAGAGACTCAGTTTGTTGAGCATGCTGTCCAACAGCTGCTCAAGGCTCGCCGAGTTCTCAAGTGTTCGTACGTGTATGGATATTATCTGGATGGACCAGGCTACATGAAAATAGTGTTTGAGTTTATGCAGGTACAAATTCTGTCAAGTTGTATCATTTATAGCTTATGAACTACTTATAAACTTTTTTGACTTGTATTAAACATTAATTCAATAAACACATTAAATCTGATTTATAAAAAAAAAAGCATGATATAAATTATTAGATTCTGCTTTGATATCCTGATTACCTTTCCCATTACAGACAGAGCTTGAGGAGACAACAGAGATCCTATCTCAGATGGTGAACCGATTGTATTTACGGACTCCCAAGAAACGCATTATTGAGCAGGCTCAGCTGGTGCAGAGGAAAAGGCATGAGTTCATCCTGGCAATATCTAAAGGGCTGGTACCCCCCGAAACCCCTCCAGGGCTTCGTAAACACCGCAAGCGGAAATACAGCATGGAAACAGAAGATGTGAGTTAGATTCATGTTTATAAGAAAAAAGTTGTTTTAAAATTATTTAGATTTTTTAAGATTGAGTATTTCTGTAAAGGTGGCAATAACTTTAAATGATTTATGTTTAAACACAATTTGATTAGCACTGTTTGAATCAACTTGAAGTGTTTATTAAACTTTTGAAATTGATTTTGTGTACTTAGGTATATCTAATATGACTTTTTTTGGCATTTTTAGGAACAGTTACGTAAAGCTATTTTGGCCTCAATACAAGAGGTTGATCCTGCTAAACCTTGGATCAAGGATGCATCCGGTCGCCATACCAATGTAATGGCTGTCCTAGACTGGCCCAATAGTGATGATTCAGATACAGATGACTTATATACAATCGAAGAGGGTAATTAGAATACTACTCCTAAATAAAAACTATTCTTCAAATGTTTATTGGTTTTGAATAGGGCCTTCTTCAAAATGTCAAAAACAAAACCTAGACGTACAAGTCTCTTTTATTAATTTAAAAGAAGAAGATATTTTGATCTTATTTGTGTTTCTTTTTTCATTTATAAGGAGAAATTTATGCTTTTATTTTAGGGAAGTGTCAGAAGATGTCTTGTGACAATCCACGAGCCAGAAATCCTCGTACTGGGGAGATTCATGGCTACTGTAGTCGTCAGTGTATGTACGATGACAAAATAGAAAACCCAGACCAACCAGGTCAGTTATGATTGAAAGTGGACAAGTTTTCAGAACCAGTTCTCATGCAGATACTGTTTGCTACTTTGATTGCATAGCATGGTACTTCCATTCATGTCCTGTTTCATTAAACAATTTGGCTTTTCCAATCTACTTTGTCTGAGAAAGATCTTGTTTATTTATAGCTAAGCTTAGGAATCTTCACAGTAAAATAACATAGACTTGTAGTATTGAAATCATGGTACATTGAAACTGAAATCTCTGATTCCTTTAGCCAAACACTTAAAGCAGTGCATCCATGTTTTCCTGTAGTGTTCCATGGTATTTCTTTTGTCTTTTCTCAGAGCCTGTTCAGGAGGTGATTATGGACGAACAGATGGACTTACTACGAGCCCTAGAGATGTCCAGACTTCAGTTTCTACATGATCAGGGCATCATCACAGCAGACAGAAGTTCTATATCAATACAGTAAGTAGCCATAGATTTATAGACATTGAACTTATACATATGTACAGTCTGAAAGCAGGAGATCTATTTGCAGTTTCCCTCCCATCCCTATACAAAGTATCAATTTATTTCTTAGAGTCACTACTGTTACCTCCGGTTATCTCCCTTTTAAAATGAAATATAGCAACATCTCTCTAAGACTTTAATATTTATTAAAGCTTTATAGATGCTGGAAACTTGACAGTTTCTGGATGAAGTTACAGAATGATGTATTGCAACTCTATTGGGCTGACTGAGTCCATTTGAACAAATTGAGGACATGATTTTAGTGAATCAAAACAATGAAATTCACAAAGGCTCTTTTAATTATTGATTTTCTTCAAAGTTATAGTTAATGATCTGTTCTTTAACAACCCATACAGCTTTACTTTGAAAATTATTCCCCCAAATTCAGTCTTTTTCTTTAATTTTTTTTAGCATGCCCCCTGAAGATTCTGTGGCCTCCCCATCATTGGGAGTCGAAGAAACCGCGAGACAAAGGTCACCAAGGTTACAGAAAAAGTCCCCCAAACAGAAATCCCCAGGGTCCAAAGCTAAGGGTAAAGGAAAGGGAAAGAAAACAATACAGGCTGCTCTGGAGGAGTTAGATGTAGAACTTCAGAGGGTGTTAGAAATCTCATCAATCAGTCCAACAGGTAAGAAAGTCAAAGCAAACTGTGATTATACTGTAAACGTGGAAATTTTGACGATTTGCTAATTTTGACTATATTGACGATTTGTCTTTTCTCGTCAAAATTTACACTGGTCAAACTTCAAATCATATAAAGAGCGTCACAACAGACATTGACCATTGTACAACATTACCACTTAATTTTGACGGCTTTCCCCTATATATTTAAACTAGATCAAATTTACTGTTAATTTCTTCTGTAATTACTTATGAAAACACAGTGATATATAATCACATTTTTTTTTAAAACCATTGAATCTAAACTAGTGCATCAAATACAGCATGCGTAACTTAGCGTAAATATCACGCCGTGTTTGACCTAGTTTGTCACCTCAGGCAACTGACCACTTGAAATTAAAACAAATCACAAGAGGGCAATTATTTAATCAAATTCAAAGATACAGAACTCTTGATTAAATATTTCGTCAAAATTAACACTTGTCAATTTTTTAACCAAAAATCGTCAATTTTTCATCTCGTCAATATAACCAAGTTTACAGTATTCTGAAATACAATTTCTTTGTTTAGTGAATATTCAATTATTTTGATTGCTCTGAATCAAGATTTACTTTTGTAAGGACTAAGCCAATCATTCGTTAAGTACATGTTTTCTCTAAAGCTGAGATATTTTGAAGTTTTTTCCCATGGTCTTATCTTGTTCAAGAAAAAAAGGTGTGACTGTAAATTTACTTGTACAAAACATTAAATGTTTAAATATTTTACAAAATGTCCTTCTTCTGACTTGTTTGTCTTCAAAAATTACCATTATTCCACACCTGATGTGAATTTTATGATCTATTCCAGAATTACAGGAGACAATGAGGAGTGATCAGAGGTCACATGATAGAGGTGCTGTAAAACCTCGCAGTCGATTTGACAACACAGGGGCGCTCTGTGTTCAAAGTGTTCCTAACAGAAGTGTTGAGGACTTAGATCATGACGACTGTATTAATTGCAATTTCGGTATGTTCTTTGAGAAATGCATTGTATGCAAATACTTAAGAATCTCTTTTATATCATCGAAAGTTGTTCAAAAAAAAATTAAATTTTATAAATACATATATCTTTTTTCATTTGCGTTTTAAAAGCATTTAGAGAAGGTAAAAAATTACGGTAATTACTTGCTTAGGAAAGCATTTCCATCATTTGTCTCCCTCTTCCTGTATTAAAAGATTTCTTGCTTACTAACTGCTTGAACAAGCAATATACCAGAAAGAATTAGATCCAGCTTGTAAAAGACTGAATTACGATTTACTTTTGACTCATTTTTCATAAATACAGTTTTACAAATGTTTGAATTAATACTATTTTAGATCTTTTTAAAGAATTATCTATTGATTACCATATTAGATGTAATAAAACAGAGAAAGTTATTTAATGATATTCCATTTTGTACAGTTGATCCTGAAAGGAGGAGTTCAAATGAGGACCAAACCCCCACCACCCCCAGATCATCTCTCTGGCCCCTTCCTGATGCAACAGGGGACCACTTACCGTTTATTAGTCAAGCAAAACCCACATCACCCAGAAGAACCAGCTCAAACTCGTGCTTTGGGATCATCAAAGACATCAGTGTCTCTAATCTTCATACAGGGGAGTCCGACAAAATCAAAGATATGGAGGAGAAAAACTTGGCTCTCCTGGCCAGCACTAAAGTGCCTGAGGAGGATCCAGACCCCCTCCCTTCTCTTCCAGGACCAACAGGGTACAGTAGCAGACTACACCAATCAATCAGGGACCAAGCTTACAGCTTCAAAAACAGCCTGGGACTGTTGGCAGCCAACACCCCAGGTGATGAACATATTCTTCTGTTACAGAGCCCAGAGACTCCAGAGCATGTAACTCTGGGTTATCCAGGACAATCTTGTAATAGGGGTGGTGTTTCATTAGAGTATGCAGACGTAGATGTTCATATAGAGAATTCTCCAGAAAGCGATTCTGAACATGATGCTTGTCACAAATTTTTATCGACATTAAAACCCCCAACAGATGGCTTTCTAGACTCTCTGAATGTTTGCATCAATGATACAAAACCATTCAAGGTTACCCCACCACAAGATCTGTCTTTACCTGCTGAGGGGAAGGATTCCCTCACTCCACAGGCTGACAAAGTCACGGCACCGCTAGAGTCATTCTTAGATACCTGGGCCACAAAGTGTGAGAGTCAGATTCAGAGTGAGGCTGGGAATTATAGTGCTTTAGAGGACACAACAGTCCCTTATCATAGTGAAGAGCTCATGCTTCCATCAGAAACTGTGGTGCCTACACCAGTAATCCAATCAGTGCTCCCAGGAAATGAGGATGGCCTTCAATTACTGGATGTAGAAGATGAACAGGAAGTTGGGGAACTAGCTCCACCTAGTGGTGACATTATTGAAGCTGAAGAGGGAGATAACTCAGTATATGTTTAAGATGGAGATTCTTTCAATGCATGTGATATTTGTCGAACCTTGATATTTCTTTATAGTGTGCCCTTTTTAATTAATATATTAAGATTTTATTTATAGTTATTTATTAAGTAACAAAGTAGCTTAATCATGTACAGGTACATAGATTTGTGTGTGTATTTATGGAATAGATTGCTATATGTTTGCACAAAGAAGGCTATTCATAAAAATATGTTTATTTGTAACTGAAGATATGAACAGCAGTGCACTATCATATTACTTCTTACATGTTATAGTAGAAAGGCTTGTTTGTTTTACATGAATGAACTAACACAGATTTATACTTGTAGGTCCTATGGACCTGTTAATTTACTTTGCTTTACCTGTAATTCATTATATAAATATTTTCATTTGATTAATACATGTAAACATGTATTTAGCAAATTTGCTATACATATGTTTAATTTTTTTTCATGGACGAAGCAAATGTTTAGGGAAGTATTAAATACAAAACTTACCTTATAGTAATAAAGTTTTCAGATGTAATAAATTGCAAACGTAAATACAACAAATATTGGATCAATATCTTAAATTTGACATTTTTAAAGAATTGCTTAAAAAGATGTAAATTCCATTTGATATATTAGTTCTCTGTTGGATGCAAAATAAATTTGCTCCATCTATAAATTTGTCGATTGAATTCAGACTTCTAATAACCAAGCATTTTAAAAAAGCATTGTTAAGAATTTTGCCAGTGTTCCAAAAAACACAATGTCCACTCCATCAGTAAATTAACAATATCTGTTTTCACAATGAGAAAATTTTAGTATAATAGAAAATTCCCTCCACGTTTTAAAAGTTGATTCTTTATAAAAAGCACCTTGTCCAGTCATTTTTGATGACAGAGGTGGTATGTGTTGTAAGTGTCTGGTAGACTGTTGTTGATGATTGATTAAGCAGTTGTTGAAGTTGTGTTTAGTAGGTATGTTGACAATGACTAGGATGTTGTTCACAATGAATTTAGTAGGTATGTTGACTAGGATGTTGCTGGTGATAAGTTTACTAGGTATAACAATGTTGACTAGGCTGTCATTGACAATGAGTTTAGTAGGTACATGTATGTTAACTAGGATGTCATCTTTGCTGAGTTTAGTAGGTTTGTTAACTAGGATGCTGTTGATGATAAGTGTAGTAGGTTGTTTAGAAGAATAAGGTTGATGGTTGAAGACTCAATCGTTGTGTTCAAAAGAAAGACTGCTGTTGTACTTGACATTCAATGAAGTCTTTTTTCAGGGTCTTTTTTCTAGGTTTTTAGAGCTATTATAAACTTGACCTTGGGATTTTATCTCCAAGGTTATATACTATGTATAATCTCATGTAATACATGGGATAAAAATCAATCATTTCAAATTCATGCAGTTGAATTTACAGATATGAATTCCTTTTAATCTTTTTTTCTAATAATATAAGGTATTGATTTTTTGTAAGAGTTTGAGGTGGGAAGATTTATTTTACCCATAATTATGTGTTTTGAGATAATACAAAAAATAATACACTGTACAAGATGTCACAACAGTCACATACAAACAGACAGACACTCTCTCAGATTAGTATGATAGTAAGTCTACTGATTAAATTAAGACAATATTCTGTAGTTTATAGTGGACACTCTGTGATATCTGTTTTTAAAGTCAAGCTGTTTAATTGTTGAAAGAAGTGAAATTATGGTTGTCCAGATAACTATTAAGAGGAAAAAATTCAAATATATTACTTGATAACTTTTTTGCAATTTTTATGTGTTTTGTTGTGATTTTTTATTTTCTGTTTATAAAACCTAATTAAAATTTTATACATGCATATAAATTTCTAATTTGGTTCACAGGTACATGTACATGTATTTCACAACAAAATATTGTACATGTATTGAAACAGTGACACAAACTTAATATATATATGCTTTGTATGCTTCAATATACTGTAGATCACTTAATTTTCGCGACACCTTATTTTCGCGAATTTGTCATTGACTATTTGTAAGCGGGGCATAATTTTCATGAACAGTTGTTATTCCACTATATAATCGTAAGGAATACTTTTATACGCGAGAATTAAATTTTCACGAATGCATTGTCTCGCTTTATTTCGCGAAAATAAAGCTCTCTCGAATAAAAGGTGATTTACAGTATTAAAAAATTCTGTGAATATTTATATATGAATTTCAAAACCAAAACAGTTCACATTTTTGAAGAACTTAAAAAGTTTCAACAAAGAGTAGAAAATTCCTTGAAAGAAAGTGTAAAATTGTAGATTTTTTCATACACTAGAACAATGTACATGTTTATCATCAATTAGATATGAAGTGATCAAATTCCTTATCATTTTCATCAGTGGGGATCAAGTTTTAAGTATAGAAAGTTACTTTAACTATCCATTTGTTATTCAATCAGTTAAAAAAATACTTGTACATGTATTCTTTTACTTTGATATTATCTGCAGAAATAGATACTGTTTCACAATCAATTGCATATTTTTTAATAGTTACAAAGACAGTTTGACAGCTTATATTTACAGTTACCTTCGATGTGTAAAATAGCAGTAAAAATACTATTCTGATAATGTTTTTAATTATATAGACAATTTTGGTCATAACAATTGCAAACAAAATACTCTAACACTAATTATCACAACAATAGATGACAAAAAGAATGCTGGAATTGAATTCTATATTCTGATCTCAGAAGATTACACATTTTCATAATGTGACATATGTTAGTTTAAATAGAGTATGATAAAGTTGTATGCATGCTTTGCTTAAAATATCTATGATAAGTTGTATTGCGCATTGCCTCTTAAAGAATATACATGTATAACATAAATGTAAAATGTCGAGAAATACTTAGTGCGAAAAAATGAGATAATTTTATGCAGTGAATTTAAAAGATTAAGGTCCCTTTTCTCTCTTGCGATTTAAGTGTGTTCAGTCAGTGCCAAGTATATCATATCAGATAGATATATTTTTATTATGATTGCAACAGAATTGAATTTTATTGTACTACAGTGTTGTTGCTCTGATGACCTTCTTATTGTGTTAATTAATCTGAATTCTAAATGAATTTTTCCTTTCACTGGAATAATTTTGATCTATGAATAACCATGCTTATCAGAATTTGGCTTGTGATTTATGTGCAACTTAACATCTATGACTACATTAAATTTTGGAGGTGTCTCTTTGCCGTTTCAATTATTAAGATTTGGTACTTCATCACTATTTATGGGTGTGTCCATCTGTTTTTACACATATATGTGCACAATAACCCAAGCACATCTCGACCTATGACAACATACTAATATGATGATTATTACAGTTTAGAAGGTCACAACTCAAGGTCAAAGGTTGAGATAGTTATCATCTTGACCTTTTTATGATGCATGTTTAGCTCACATTGACAAAGTTGAAATTAGCTTTTGCTATACCCCCTGCATTTGCATCAGGGTTAGTGTTGGCAAATTGTCTAAAATCATGGTTCGGAGTCTGCATATAGCTCTCTCCTACCCGTGGCTGCTTTATCATATAAATTGTCCTAATCTTTACACCACTATGCTGTAGTGTCATGTTGAGCCAATGACAATATTTGTTTCTATCATAATTGTAGTCACCAATTGACATCATTAGTAAACTAGAGGCCCATTGGCCACATCATATTGTTTTTAGCTCACCTGAGCTAAACCTGACCCATTCTGATCACCCTATGTAAGTCGTCTGTCCATCTGTAAACTTTTCACATTTTCAACTTCTCAAGAACCACTGGGCCAATTTTAACCAAGCTTGGTAAAATGCATCCTTGGTTGAGAGGGAGTTTACATTGTTAAAATGAAGGGCTAAATTCCCCTCAAAAGGGGAGATAATCAAGAAAAGATGAAAATAGGGTGGTTCATTAAAAAAAAATCTTCTCAAGAATCACTGGGCCAGAAAAGCTGAGACTTGTATGCTTGGGTAGTGTGGAATTTAAATTCAAATCATGATCCTTTTGGGATTGGACAAAGTCAAAATAGGTATTACATAGGGGGAAATCTGTTAAATAACAGAATGGCCAAAGTTACTTGGGTGTATTCCTTGTGACATGACCTTTCTTTGGGTATCACCAATTTTTACACCTCTTGACCTCTGAGTTAGACCTTCTTTTACCAAAAATACCACATTTTAACCTTGGCCATGACTTTTGAACAGTTGGAGCTAGCGCTTCCATCCTTCATTGTGTCAAGACCTTTCAGCTGGTTTATAAATATTTTTGACCTTGACCCAATAGTTTGACCCACTTTTTAGAAACTTTAGCCTTGATTATAACTTTTGAACAGTTAGAATTAGGGCTTTCATATATTCACAGGTGTATTCCTTGTAACAAGTTTTACCATTGGGTACCAACACTTTTGACCTTGAACTTTGGAGTTTGACATGCATTTGAGAACATTCAACCCTCGCCATGAGCTGTCATACGGGGGCATCATTGTTTCACAAACATATCTTGTTTTCTTTGGTATACATGATGAATAAGTTTCATAAATATAACTTGCGAAAAAAATGTCCAGCAATCACTGGGGTTGACTATCGGGGTGGGGGTCGGGGTCCTCTCTACAAGTAACTGTGGGTACTGAAGGAATATAGTTTTATTAGTTTATAGGATCTGTTTGCCAGTCAAAGATCTAGAAAACGTGAAGAAATCTATTAAGAGTGCATAGATCAAGGACCTGGATACCATTAATTGAGAATCTGAGTATCACGTCTCTGGAGAGGGGAGGGGTCTAGAACTCTGCCGTTTCATTTCCCAGATTATTTTTGTAATAATTATCTTTATTAGGCTAATATTTCAAGATTCTTATAAAAGACAAGCATTATGTTTCAAATTATGAAACCAAACCATCGGGACATCTGTTTGGATGTCTCACGCTCTTAAAATGTGAAATGATCATGAGGATATAATGCTTAACGTAAAGGGATGACTGAACTATCTACTTTTCTTGGTAAAAAAAAAATGATGCTGACGTAAACTGTAAGGACAAGAAGAAAAAAACAAGGCGAGAAGCGAGCGAGTAATACGATACTAGTTCTAGTTTAAGAACTTTATATAAAATTAAGAAAAAAAAAAGAATATAATAATTATATTTTAACACAATGGTGAGGTGGGTAATGGATTTTCGCTACAAAATGTATCATCTTTCGAAAAAAATGTCAAGAAAGGAAATGTATTGGCAATTCTGAGACACTTATTCACATGTATGTTGTTACCCCCCGGTATTTGTGAACACATGTTCTGAGGTTCATGTGGATTAGCAATAATAGTTCCCTACTGGCATGCATCCTCTATTTCCCATTTATTGGGAATGCCAGAATTCTGAGAAAATTCATACTGAAGCCAAACAAAATGCTAACTTGATCTATACCCGGTATTTCATTAATAAAGGCTCACATACCAAAAAACAGCTCAATACCCAATTAAAGCAAGTAGAAGAAAAGTGCGGAAATCCCTTAAAAGTACAAAGAAGCAATTCCGTCAAAAATAGACTGTAGTAGTTGCTAAGAATTTATTTCATATCACTTAAAATCTATTAAACCAAAAAGTTCAAATGAATACTCAGTAATAAGGAAAATGGATAAAATAAAAATCTTAAAAAATTTACACCGGCGACTATAGGCTATTACATAATTAAGTTGTTTTATTGTATAAAAAAGGTATTGTTATAAAATCTCCAATATTATTACGGAAATTTCTCGGCCATTACCAACAGGCTCCTTTTATCGTGTTCCAAATGTACCACAAGGAGGAGACACATTGCTAGGCCAATTACACAACTGTAGAGTTTCGTCAAAAACCAAACCTGTAAATATGAAATATAACAAAATTAAAATGCATATGTACAATAACCCAACAATTCCTATCTTAGAATTTGTAACGATAAAGTAGATATTCACTTTAGTACTATAGATCTAACATCTAGTGAACCACTTCTCATTACTGAACTGATTACATTACATTTGTTACAATAAATGTAGTCGAGAAAAGATTCATTAATACATATATCTGATATTCTTTCGACACATTGTTACAGAAAGCTGCTAGTGGTTAGAGCGTCTGTTCTAGAATCGCGAAGAAAATATTTGACCCTTACGTTGCGGGTTCGAATCCCACTGTGGGACGTGGAGACAGGTCCTTCGGATGAGACCGTATAAAAAGGGGTCCCGTACCGCAATATGTGCTGGCACGAAAAAGATCCCTCGCTGCATGATCAATGGCCATTAAGTGTCGAATATAGGACAAAAGCAGCTCTCCACCGGCAAGTCGTGGCGTCTCCATGTATGTGAAACATTTTCGAAAGGGACGTTAAACAACATACATGATTCATCGTACAAACAAATGAACAAACAAAACATCTATAGTTCCAGAGAGCTCAGAAACGTACCGGTACTGCAATAGTTGTGTCCGAAAAACGTGCCCCCGTGACACGTGTAGTAGGACGTACAGTTGGTGAAGAGGTCGGCGTACCGCTTGTTAGGGAGAATAGAGCAATCCTGCCAGTGTCCGCACGGACGACCAACATTATCAGGGCTAACAAACAGAAGGAAAGTGGAATTATGGATCAAACATTTCATTAGATTTAATTAAATTAAGTTTTAAATCTACGAGCCAACACTCAATTCTCACTGAAAACGTTATATACACTGTACATGTTTGATGAGAATTTTTTCCCCGATTTTTCAGATAACAATATGATAAGATTAATTGTAAAGTATTAATTTCTTTCGAAGATAGACGACAAACAATGTACGACATATGAATGATTTTTGTCCAATACATTTCTTTTTTATCTAATTAATAAATGAAAAAGGGTTAAGATAAGTTACTGTGATTTAATCAATAAAAAACTGCGAAAAATACAAATATGTAAAAGAGCATAAATATATCATGGTTGGTCCCCCGGAATTCTAGAATTCTAGATCCATATGGTGGAATTAGATACCATATGAACAAGCATCCCCCTTTGACTTGTCACACTTGCCGTGAGCCCTATATATTAATCAAATAGACGGATCATTCCGTAATAAAATTCAGTAAGACTGATTTGAAACAAGTCAGTCAAAACACGACCCAGTTAAAAGTTATAGTTTAACATGTACACAAAAATCTTATAGTAACGACTATAGATGCCGACTTTAAACGAGGTAGTTGAAATCCTTGCAACCTAAACTTATGTGTGAGTAGCCTAACTCTGTTTAAAAATTGATCATATTCATAGCATGCTCTTGAGTAGCGAATATGTTGGGAAACCTAATCACCATAGATGACAGTGGAATACATATATTACTCCATGAAAAGGAAAGTTGTCAATTGAAAAGCTTAAGTCATCTCGTTTGTGAATTTTTCACAGAATCAAGAAGACAATTTCACTAAGTGATATGGTATCAGTGAGATTAAATTTGACCGTTTTATATTAGAGAAAAAGTCAGGTCAAGGTCATTACCTTTTCCCTGGACATTTAGAATGTCTTTGTTTAAAAGTCATAACTAAATTGTTCTATAATAATTTTGAGAGGTAGAAAAAAAATATTTTCATACACCGCCATTCCGCCAAAAACATAGTCCTTGCTAGATTTCAAATGCAGTTTACCATTTCTATTTTAAGTTGTTTAATTGTGATGATAAAAGAAAAAAACAAGTTCTTTTAAATCTATTACAACTAAATGTATAAGATATAAACAAATATACTCAGTAATTTGAATATTTCATCTAATCAGAAACCAGAGAAGACTCCCACCTTAATATCATTTGGTTTCATTTTCGAAATATTATTAGATACTTGCTTTGCTGAAAGACAAAAAAAGATACATCCATATCTACCAGAAATAGAAGAAAACACATTCATGTTGATTTTCTTTTATATTTTCTGATTGTATTTTCGTTCGCTTACAGAATAATTTGTTTTCCCTGTTTTTCTATCCGTACGTTGCTCTTTCGCTGTCCGCAAATTGTGTATAAATTTTTTAAAAATCTATAGGGACTACGAGAATATATTGCATTTTGCGGTTGATATATATATAAGCAATGCAAACGGATATTCTTAACAATGTTTTTTTTAATTTTCCTTTAGATTAATAAATAAATCTTTCCTTTGTCTACGAGTACACAGGGGACCGCTTGATACCGTACGAAGGTTCAATATTTGCAAGACAATATAGATTCCTAAAGATGTCTTGCTTTTAATTAACGTATACTCTCCGAGGGTTCCTTAAGGAAACTAACTTCAGAATAAAGATGTCATTTGATTCATCTTTGCTACTTTTATCAATTTTGATCAAAGGACATGTCATTCTTACTTATCACAGTGGCCTTTGGCTGCATTATAGACTGTGTTGACAGCCGGTGGGTCCGGACAATAATGGATCACGCCTGTTCCTCCTGAACATATGACGTAAGAACGACACCCTATTTCATAATGGCCATCCACGTTACTGATGCAAACACTCTCATCTCCACATACTGAAATCAATATAAATCAAAGTATCAGGTCATGTAAACTTTTGGTGCATATATGTATTTTCCAAGTAATATTGTTTATTTTTAAAATCTCTTTTACCTGTGGCGAGGAATGAGACTAAAAACGCCAACGCCAAATAATTTTCCATGAGAGAGACAGTGAAGAGTACTTTTAAACTCGCTTTATAGATTATCTTATCTCTCTCTCTCGAGATAGACAGAGATAGGAAAGTTAAAGGTATACCTTTCCAACTTTTATTTCCTATCTTTCTAATGAAAACCAACCTAAAGAATTGTAATGGCTGGCCTAAAGAATTGTAATTGCTGACACGGAAAAGACCCCCCCCCCCCCCCC
>PRKT01000034.1:572485-614610 GCA_003671525.1 Saccostrea glomerata | reverse complement strand
ACCCCCCCCCCCCCCCCCTGTCGTAAGTGCCGAATATAGGACAAAATTGCAGCACTAAATCGACAAGTGGTGGCGAATCCGTATGAGTGAAAAACTCTCCAGGGGAACGTTTATCAAACATACAAACACATAAAACTAAAGGACTGTATAGTGTCTTTTTTCAAATTTTGTTGTAGAGTTATAGTTATAAATTCTATTATAAAAAGCAAAATGCAAAATATAAATTTTTTATCATTTATTTTTAGAACTATGGCATTTTGACCCCACATGAAAAATTGAGTGAAAATTTCACTCTAACTATAATAACAGAAATTTAAATAAAAGGTACATGAGATTAATACAAGTCAGTAACTACAGAAGTTTTTTTGATGCCCTAAATGAAATACCAAATGAAGTCAAGAATTCATTTTTTTTTTCACTAGAAATTGAAGGACCCTAATAACCCTTTGAAATAATCTTTACAATCTTTGAAATCACAGATTTGTATTATTTATAGATTTATATTTTTGAGATCGAACACTGTAAAATGTATTCTTCATCACAGAGAAAGGGAAATTCTAAGTTGTAAGAACTTGTGTCCAATTTTTTTAATGAATTATACAATAAGGTAAATTATGCTTTTCCGATATCAAAAGGATAGGATAATAAAGTTTAACACATCGTCATGACTTCGACATCTTGCCTTTGAAGTAAAAAAGTGGCCAGGTGGGTTTTTTCAATGAAACTAAAGGATGTAAAAAACCTTTATTCAAACCCTGACAGTTCTGTAAATTTTTCTCTTGTATTTCTTTGTAAGAACTGACTGAAATAAAGAATGTAGTCATTGAAAGGCGATGGAAACGGGAACAAGTCTAATTATTTTTACTGAATTACAAGGGAAGACATGAAAGAAAAGAACCTTGGGCTACAGTTTAAAAAAAAAATCTTACTGACTTCAGTGAAATCTTTGACTCAAGCGAATTTTGAAGATTTATTTTTAAAGAATTCTTTAAAAGGAATAAAAATATATACTGACATGGCTAACTGTGTGGTCGTTATCACAGATATTCGTGCACTCAAAGAAAGTTGAATGCACTTACAATGTCTTTCCGACTTTTCTTGATTGTTTTGAATATTTAAGGAATAACTGTCTTATTTTTCGAATTCATGAAGTGATCAATGGATTGGCTTGTGTGATAATTTGCATAAACGCCGAAGGCGTTTATGCATAAAATTATCACACAAGCCAATCCATTGATCATCTTCATGAATTCGAAAAATCTGACAGTTATTCCTTATATTTACATGCTTTGATTCCGCCAATCCACGGGCTCCAAGCCTGCTTCTCTCTAGGTGTTGTCCCGCCCTGCACGTGGTTTTTTTTGGAACCGCGCCAAAGCATTCATGAGGAAATCAATTACATTTACAATTGGTAATTTTATCTCGGACAAAGACATTTGAAATGTAAATATTTATGAATACACATTTAAACTTTAAAGCATCTAATATGCACATTAAACAATATCTACAATTTCTTTGAAAGTGCCAAAAAACTCTTAATTGGCTCTTTTAATGTTGAATCCATGATTTAAAAGAGATATGACTTCAAATTCCATCAAATAAGAGTTATACTGTATATACATCTGTATAAACTACCAAATTGTAGATAAATGTGTCGATGCCATCCCCACAAGAAAATAAAACAATATCATTTTATGTACGAGGGTTGTTAAAAAAGTTCGCGGACACATTGTATTAATGCTGAAAGTATTAATTAATTCGCTGAATAAATGCGCACAATAACTGAAATGTTGCTTCATATATAATACTTAAAATTATGTTCAAGTTTACGCTTCGTGCGCATTGAGATATGCTTTTTTTATGAAAATTGATCAGGAAACAAGTTTCAAACAATGGAGACCAAAGATAAAGAATTTTGACCCTAACCCGCTCAAAATTGATTCGCGTGGGTTATATTTAATAAGAAATTGGTTCTAAATTCAACAACATAAAACACATATAAATGAATTAAAATATACAGTTATGATTCAGCAACTTTTTTTAAATTTCATATAAATAGAAATAATTCTAAACAAAGATTATATTAGAATACATGGTTAATCAATAAACATTTTAGTTCAGAAAATACATTTATATAATATTTGCTTTAGGCTTACGGCACTTAATTTTTTTCTCTCAATATTCTGGAAATAGAAATTTGAACCATTGAGATATCTTGTTTATTCAGTAATTACTATATCTATATCTTGAAAACAGAATTCAATCCTCTTTTGGGTTGAAAATTTTAAAACTTAAGATAGGATTCTTCTCACACAAAACTGTATTTCTTGTATTCAAAAATTAGGGAAATTTTTACAGAATCAAGAAAACAATATTACGAAGTGATGGTATCAGTAAGATTAGTTTTTACCGTTTTATAAAAGAGTCAAGGTCAGGTCAAGGTCATTACCTTTTCCCTGGTCATTAAGAATAAAAATAACTGCATCCAATCATGAGGTAGGGTCTTCTATTTCAAATGATTAAATATCTTTCTTTTTGCATAAAAAGATATAACCATATAGGATATTACCAAATTGACACAAATAGTTTAACAAAAATGGATTCTGGCTAATCCGAATTTTCTGTTTGTTTGTTTGTTTTTTGTTTTCTTTTTTTATATTTAAGTTAAATTTATATGTGCCCTATATTTACATTTTTCCTATTTTCACATATTGTTAAGCAGTCATATAGAGATAAAAATGATACAAAAAAATAAAAAGTTTTGACCGTTTAGTAAGAGAGTAAAAACACTTTCCATGGATTTTTAGCTCATATCTGTGCTTTTAAAAGGTAACATAATTGTAGATTGTTTAAATATTCATATTTATTTGATATATTTAAAACTTTACTTCCTTATTATTAATTTAGCTAACATTTGAAAAACTCTTCTAGTCGTTGATTGTGTAAAAAAAATTATAACTAAATTCGTAGTTCTATAATAATTTTGAGAAACAGAAAAGAAGATATTTTCATACCACCATTCCGCCAAAAATATAGTCCCTGCTAGTTTTCGAACACAATTTACCATTTCTATTTAAAGTTATACAATTGTGATGAGGATAGAAAAATATGGTCTTTTAAATCTCTTTCACCTAAATATATAAGACATTTAAGCATTATATGATGTATATACATTGAATATTTCATCTACTCAGAAACAAGAGAAGAATCCTACCTTAAGAAAATAAGATGAGGCGCAAATTTAACAGGTCCATGGAAGTCCCGATAGACATTGTTTCTTAAAAGTATATGGAATTGTCATGGATATCATTACCAAAACACGAGCATCGTTTTAATATCCATTCAGAGAGCTTTTTAAGAAATAAGTTTTCAAATGACCAATGAAAGGGTTAGTTTATAAGTTCCATTTCAATGAAAAAAGTAGCAGTCAATGATTTATGTCTAAAAAGCCTAGACTTTTTATGTTATTGATTTTTTTTAAAAAATGTGATTTCAAATTTTCTGACTTTTAATTGGAAATTTTTAGTATCCACATCTAATTTTCACTATTCTTTCTCGAAAATATTATTGTACTGTGTGTATTCCTGTTAATGTATAAGTAAGGAATATTTTTTGTCCGAGTGCTAGACGTGAAGACTCGTCCTTTGGATGAGACCGTTTTAAATGTTGATCAGGATACATAAATAAACATGTGATCAAAACAAAGCATATACTAGTAATTCGTTTGGCTCCAATTGAACTTATCTATCAACTTTATAATCAGTTAAAGAAAATCATGTTATTAAATTATGAAAAGGTTTTAAATTTTACTTATTTATTTTTATTTATTTACATGTGTTAATTTTTTTGTTTAAACGTTTCAAAGCAAATGTTTCTACTGAATTGCTAGGTAAATTGCATCCCATGGCGATATTCTTTGAAAAAGAATTACCATTAAAGTGTTGTGGACTTCAGAGATAAAAACAATATTTCTTACTGTCTTATCAGTCATTAAATCTACTATTAAAAAAAATCTTTTTAGACGTAAAACAACAAGAAGTACCTAGCTGTTGTAGACTCAAGCATTTATTAAATAAACAATTAAAAGTCATGTCCAAGTTTTGTTGCACTGTAAGAAAAAAAGGTATTTTTCGTGAAGAAGGATAAACAGACTTCACGATTTCTTTCAAATTCCCTCGAGAAATCGATTTTAGAAATATCGAAATCTTCGTATTCTTTTCTACCAATGCTAAAGCATCAGTTTATCATTTTGTATGTATTTCCAGAACTTGACTCTAAGATGTATTTATGAATAACGTATTTATTTTTTTTCAACAGATTTATGCATGCACAATTTCGGACTTCGGATTAATCAGAAAGAATAAAAAGGTTTTTGACTAGTTTCTTTCTTTTCTTTAAATCATTGTTATTATGTCCTATGTTATCCTATCATGTCTTTAAAAGGTGGGCGCAAAAATCTCTGGAAAAATCTTTTTTGTCCTGAGAATAAAAAATAATATATAAGTATAATTGATTTCCATTCACACATCATATTTAATGAAGTAACGTTCTGCTTTCTGTTGATACTGATCCAATATTCAAACACGTGACCATTGTATACGGACATTCCCAATAAATACCTGATAGCAAAGCTGTCACAAACAAATAGCATACAGGTTGGCTTCTGGTGAAGTGCTGTGATCTGAAAAAGTGAGTACATTTTACTTTATTACATTTTTTTGCTTTACCTTTCAAACGAACGTTAAACAGAGGTCAAGAGAAACATTTTGTGTCTTGCAATAATTGGCTAAGACAGGGCCTTTTTTTTTTTTAAAGAATATTGAATTGAATTGTTAAACTACAAAATTAAGATTACCCCCTCCTAATATATGCCATAAAATTCTTGCTAAACATAAAACGGTGAAATTAGTCAATTAAATAGAATGCTACATAAATTAACCTAAGAAAGTTCTCGGATAAAAGAAAATCCATATGCAGCGTAGATTTCATGTTGGAAACATCTACTCATAAGACTGCTGACAAATAGGTTGATGTTACAGGGATTTCAACAGCTCCAATTAAAGTCGGCACCTCTTAGGGTCGTTATAATGACCTTGTTAGAAAATATTATCTATTATTGTCAGAAGTCGGAAATTTCGACCTTGGATTTTGGAAGTTTCTGAACAAATATTTTCTTCATAGCAATATAAAATTAGGTGTACTAAATAGGAGCACAGAATTCCAACATTTCAAAAACTACACCTATGTTATCAATAAGGAATTCAAATTTCAAACGAATTCAAATGATCAACCTTTTAATATCCACATCAGGGTGATTTTTACCAGGGTAGTTTTGACAGTGACCAATAAGATTTCCCATTTTCCGTTTCTATTAAAGAATGCGTACGGTGCCAAAAAACCCATAGTTTTTATTTTATCGCTAGAAATGATTTATAAAAGTATAGAAAATTCTTACTTTAAGGTGTTACTGAGTTTCGAAAAAGAAATCATTGTACATGTCGTTTTAAATTTTCTGAAAGTTTTTTGCACATTTTGAGAATTATCTATGGCACGCCAAATTCACAAAAATGAGCTAAACATAGTTTCACCGTCGATAAACTAGGTTTATCGGTTGTAAACTATAGTTTATGAACTGTAAACTATAGTTAACAACGTTAATCTATATTTGACATCTGTAAACCATAGTTAAATCCTTAACACTGAAAACAATCATTTGCGATTGCAAAACATAGATTATCTGATAAATACAGTTTCACGATTTGTAAACACCTCTTAATTACAGTTAACGATCTGATAAATATAGTTTCACGATTTGTTAAACTATGATTAACAACTCTTAACTATAGTTCATGATTGTAAATTATGGTTTACAGACGTGAATCTATATATTTATCAACAAAATCTATAATTGTTAACGTTTATTACACACAGATAAACGTAGATTAACATTCGTAAACTATAGTTAACAACTGTTAAATATAGTTTTACGGATGAAAACTATAGTTAACGAATTGTTAACTGTAGTTCACGGTTTGTAAACTATAGTTTACAGTCGATAAACTTAGATTATCAACTGTGAAACTATGTTTAGCTCATTTTTTTGAATTGGCGTGCCATAATCATCGATTAGGATATTCTGCAGCACAGTATGTCGAAGTTTCCCTTTATCGGCAGATTATATAGTGGCGTTGTAACATTTCATTGCTGGACCCGTTAAATTATCTATTAAAGAATTTTTTATTAATCAAGTAAAGGTAGACTTTAATTGAACGCACCTCGGTGTACTGGAATGTTATATTATACCGTATAAGACCGGAAGCCATTTTATGAAAAATTTCATCCTTAGAAAGTAAAATGAATTTATACTTTGGATTTCCAGATGCAGAATTGAAATTTACTAGTTCTTTTGAAATATAGGTATAATTTATAAAATGCGCATTCCAAACAAAGACGATATCGTGACTGTAAGTCTTGTTTGCTGGAATCACAATGTGTTGTTTATGAAGTGTTTTAATCATTATTACCTCCGGTTTCATGAAAAACGGAAGGACAGACGATTTGCATCTTTGTTACGGTTCTTTTATTTACTCCAACAACACTTGCTAGCTAAAAATTCAAGTCTGACCTCTCATATCTAGCTCATCATCTGGCATAAATAGCGACAGAATAATAAAAATGTTTTGTCAACATTGGTAGAGCAAGGTTATCTGTACATGTATTGAGAACCTTAATTTAGTGACGTGATTTTCAACTACATGCTAGTAGTATCCTCACCAGATAATTACATATCCAGCGGGGCTGATATTCAGAGAAAAAGAGCAAAAACACTTTAGAGCATTTTGGTTTTTTTTTTATTGTTTAAGAGACACCGTGACGCACTAAGGAGGAAATTGACAAACGTAGGATTTTAGCATGTCTCTTGTAAATTCTTTTCAAGTCCTGAAAGTATAAGGTTTCAGAAAATCACAGGTTTCAGAACCTAAAAAATATATTTTTATGGAGAAAAATATAAGTAAAAATAATTTCAGTATGCCCAATAACGAAAATAAGAAAAGAGCTTTTCTTCCTCCTCTCCATTGTACGCGTGCGCAGAAAAGTTGACTAAATTACCACGGTTACCATGTATGGTCTCAAGTCTACTAAAATTGTTGTTTTTAGAAATAGGGGGAAAGTGCATGATAATGAAAATTGGCATATACATAATGAGCAAATAGAAGTTGTAGACAAATCTACGTACCTTGGTGTTTTATTGAACTACAATGGAAATTTTAATGTAACTCAAAAAAATTGGCCTGTCAAGGTAGAAAAGCAATGTTTTGTCTAAAATCTAAGGTTAGTCAATTGAGTTTAAATACTGAAACTATGTTCTCACTTTTTGATACATACATGTATGTCAGTAGCATACTGAACTATGGCTGTGAAGTTTGGGGAAGCCATAATGCATGTGATATTGAGAAGATACATTTAGAATTCATTAAGAATGTTTTATATGTTAGAAAAAACACAAATACTTCTATGATATATTTCGAAACAGGTAGACTGCCTATGAAGATTATACGACTTTTCCGAATTTTTAAATTTTGGTTCAAAATATTACAAAGTAAGAACTGTATTTTGAGATCATGTTCTGAGAAACTGTTAGAGGAAATTGAACAACCAATAAACAAGATAACGAACTGGGCTTCTAATATTATTAAAGATAAATTATTCGAAATTGGTCTAGGATATATGTGGAATGACCAAGAAAGAATTAGTTTTAACAGCCATTTCTCAATTATAAAGCAAAGAATTATTGACAACTATGTACAAAATCTGCTTGCTGATATCAATAGTTCATCTAGATGTATGTTATTTAAGCACATTATTGACCACTTCACACTGCAATATTATTTGTTAAAACCTATTCCATCCATATATAAAAAGCAAATTAGCAAGATAAGACTGTCATCACATAATTTAGCTATTGAAAGTGGACGCCATAGAAATATCTTGCGCGAAAACCGAATATGTGAAGTTTGTAGTTCTGAAATTGAAGACGAATTCCATTTTGTTTTAAAGTGTCCACGATACAAGGGTTTACGAGTAAAATATATTAAAAAAATTTACTGGGAAAAACCATCTATGTTTAAATTCATACAGTTGTTAAGTGTACATAATGTTAAGGACCTTTGTAATTTGGGAAAGTTTTTGTTCCATGCTTTTAACTTGCGTAATGAATGTGATACTGCCTTGTAAACAAATTTTAAAAAATGGTTTGTACATTCTCCATC
This sequence comes from Saccostrea glomerata, assembly GCA_003671525.1. NCBI lineage: Eukaryota > Metazoa > Mollusca > Bivalvia > Ostreida > Ostreidae > Saccostrea > Saccostrea glomerata. Next base: position 606,340 of record PRKT01000034.1, on the reverse strand, counting down.
ATCATGATACTTATTGTATAATTATCATCCTGACTGTTTAAAAAATACCCGCGCTATGCTCTACTGTTTACATGTTACAAATTTATATTGTATACAATAAGATGTATGTCTTACGTAATAAAGTGAATTGAATTGAAGTCTGAATGAATGGTACCAAGAAATCTGATACAATCTTTATAAAAAGTTGTCAGAACATGTTTCTCACATTTGCACCTCCAGTTGAATATTGTTTACTAGTTTGAGCTAAAAATAATTCTTGCTTTTCAGTGCAGATTAAGTTCTCATATCTTATCTTTACTCATAATTTTTATAAATCTTTCTCTGTATGATACAGATATCTTAAAAGAAACACATGATTTTGACTCATTGTGTAACTTTAAATATCTAGTTACTGTAAGGTATTTTTTTTAAAATTAAAATATTTATAAACAATAGTTTGGGTATATATATGTAGGAAAAACAGGGTGTTGATTCAGCTCGATATCTGGTGGAATGCAAAACTGAATTCACTTTTTTTATGATGAAGATTGTCACTAATTATCTCAGCATATTCTTTCCTATTTTGGCAAAAATTTTCGGGTGATCATTACCGCTACATTTTATCATTAGGACTCTCGCCTTAAACAACTCATTACAGATACATGTCGAACCAGCTAACAATGGTTTTATTTGTTCCATTCAATTTACATTGTAATTCACTTCGCCCACAGGGGCTTGCTCCCGGCGTGTTATTGATTATTTATTTTAAAAATTACATATGGTAATATTTTTTTAATAAATGATTACATGTATTATACGCCAAGAGCAAGCCCATGTGCTTCGCCATGTAATAAAGTACATTTTGGATCTGAATTCTAATAAAAAAAAAGAATATAATCATTAGTCTGCAATCGAAATATAATTATTTAGCATCACTTGAACGTCATCGTAACTATTGAGAAGTTTGTGACAAATCGCGGCAATATATGATTGGATATAAATTTCAAATAATTTTAAATAAATAAAATTTTCAAACACTCAGAAGTTTGGAGCAAATGGATGTGAGAGTTGAACATCATCATGCAGTGGGGAAACAGGTCTTAATTAAATGTAGTACTTAAAATCCATTTGTACACGCATATATGCGACTGGCTAACGAAAGAGGCAATGTAGCGGTAATATAACGTTTCAGTAGCGATATTTGACTATGTAGCGGTAATGATACACAGCCGATCGAGTCAGATAGAAAATAATTATTTTCCGCCATATGTGGCGGCTAAAGGAGGCCGTGTTCTTCAACCTCCATATTGACAAATAATAAGTCATATGCTGTTGAAATTAACTTGTTTCGCTTTTTCAAATTATCCATTCAAAAATTGATCAACGACACGAACACAATAATTGCCAGGTTTTAGGGACACCCCGATCCTTCGGCGACTACAAAGTCCTCAATAAGCAAAGAAATGGGGAAAACACATTTGTTCCACGGGTGTTGAAAACCAATTTATCTGAAATGAATCAGTTAAGCGGTGATGTACAAGTTATTACGAAATAATGATACAAATAATGGAATGTTTAGATTGTGTTTGTGAAATATTTCACAAATACGTAAGTATCTATTGTGAAAATGTAATCTAAAAAACTGATCAGTTGAATTGAACTGAATTGACTTCACACATCTATAATCGACATAATTTACACAAAGCAATTACTTTCGAGTAATACTTATTCAGCATCGGAAATAAAACGTGTTTGACATGGAACTCGGCCTTGCAGTTTGACCCAGTTTAGCAAAATGTTACTAAATAACCTATTGAACCTCCGGGGTAAGGCTTTTGTATTTTCTAGTGACAAGTGACAAGACCTTTTCTTGGGTGCTAATATACTAGTATATTGATTAATTTATCATGACCTTAAAGTTATGATTAATTGAATTGTTTTGATTTTCATTGTTTGTCCTTGTGCTGAAGAGAATTTCATAGTGAAGCTGGAACGGAATGTGAGGGAATTTTTTTTTTCTTTAAAATTTTTTATACGCAACAGGTAAACAGCTTTACATAGGCGTCGGAACCGGGGAGGGTGGGGGGGCAAGGGGGACTTAGCCTCCCCCTGTTTTTGGCAAATATATACATAACATAGGCATTGAAATTTGGGGTTTACCTTTTTTTCTTGGTTTAGCCCCCCCTTTCAATTTGCTTCCGACGCCTATGCTCTAGATTTCAAGAATGCTCAATAGCTCTTTGTGTCGGGTCTCTTTGCAGCCCTCCACCGGCAACATGTGGTGTCCCAACATGAGTGAAAAATTCTCGAAAAGGACGTGAGGTGAACGAGCAAACAAACTATTGAAATATGTCGTCGATATGTCTGTATGTCGAGGTGAAGACCAAAGCATGTGTATTCCTCTTACATGTATAATCTTGACTAATTTCTGCTCCAGGTAAAAACAATAATAGAATTCTTCAGATAAGGAAAACATATTCCAGATCCCAAACCCTTCAAACTTTGATAAAGGTTCCTCTACTGTATACAGGAGATTCTTCGCCTCCATTTTTTTTTCGCAACAAAGTGATGGAATTCCAATGGGAACTGATTGTGCTCCATTATCAGCTGGTCTGTTTTTATATTCCTATGAACCTTTTTTTCAAAAACTTCTATATGAGAAGAAGAAAGCAGACATGACATTCAACTCATTATTAAGAATTTAAGATATATCGACTATTATCAATCAAGTACTTTTATTCATATGTTGATTTGATATATCCAATTGAATTTGAAATAAACGACCATAGAGTCTGCCACATCTAAATTTCCCCCCTAACGGAGTTTTACATTTGAAAGTGGTCATTATAGAATCGTTGTACAAGACAAAGGACATACCCTTCGTTTATCGATACACAGGCTTTCATTGTACGCTGGAAATAGTCGGTATATTTGATCTTACAATTCTTAAGGAAAACTGGGCATAAAAGAAACTAAAGCAGAACATTTTGAATAATAAGTGATTGATTATATCAGAAAGAGCTCTGGGAAATCTAAGGTACGACGTGGTCATAAGTATATACAGATCCATTTATTGTATACAGTACACAGAGGTTATTAATTAAAAGTATTCAAAGCATAACGGTATCAAAGTTTTCTTGTTTGGAAGGTCATTTCCAAATTAAGTAATATTTATAACAATGTTTTCGACAACTTTGGTCTATCCATAATCATGAAAATCATGGTTAATCATGAATTATTTCGGATCAAATCTAGAATGCTGCACATGTAAAACTCTTTTAAAATCATGTTTAATCTATAGACCACAGTTAAAAATTAGTGAAAAAAAAAGAGATACAATGTACTTTCCACAGGAGTGGTTCAAGTTGAATTTAATTAAAATATTTTTTACAAAATTTTTATACAAACTGACTTTAACACGGATCATTCCTTTTTTCAGAACACAAAATAATGAATGAGACAAATGACCTGGTGTATGCTCCCACGAACGGGATTTCAAGCACCATCCAGTTCCTCTCGACATTTCCTATCGTGCTATCTGTGTTCATTATCACTGGAAATAGTATGGTTATTGGTGCCTGCAATCACTTCTCCAATAAGAAAAGCAATACACTCGCCTTTATTCTTCATCTATCCATCGCAGACGTTGCTACAGGGATTGGAATGGTCTGCAATGTGCTCATGAGAATCCATGGCAACATATTGTTTTACAAAATTCCATGTCTACTTTCCTATGAAATTTTCTTCACAATGGCCTTAATATCCGTGAACCTGCTGGCTTGTACGACATTTGACCGATTTCTTTCCATCTGTAAGCGTGAGAAACATCAGCAGTGGAATACTGGCAAATCAGTGAAAGCTCAGATTTGCTGCTCCTACTCCCTTGGAGTCATAATTGGTCTCTTGCCATTTATAGGACTTAACCAATGGAAAAGTGGAATGACGTGCACCTTTAAGGACCTATATCCCCCAGAATTGTATCTGGTAAAGTCCTCCTTTATGTTTCTTGGATTTGGAGTCAGTTTTGTTCTTTACATCTTCATTTTACGAAAAGCGTGGCAGGTACAAAGCGGAAGACATATTCAAGTTTCACGAACTGCAGCCATGAGGCAAAGAAATGGCATCCTTCTTGCTAAATTGGTCGGCATTGTAACTATATTGAACACCATTTGCTGGATGCCTTATTCCTTAGTTACGTTCATGTTTGGGATAACTTATCAGGCCGTCAGTGCTAGATATCTGGACTTTGCTTTCTTGCTTCTAGGGTTTACGAATTCTTTGATCAATCCTGTGATTTATGCATGGAACAGGCGAGACTTCCGTGCACTTTGGCGAAAATGGTTCCGTTGCAGAATGGAGGTAAAGAACGATAACTCACACCCACGTCGTGCGATATTTGTGACAAGTGCTGTTTCTACGGATAATAACTCTCAACAAAAACAATTGACATCTACTAACCAATGAAGAACCTTGCAGTTTACATGGTTGAAATACCGGTATCATGAAAATAAACATAAATGTGTTCCATGAACTTTACTGAAGGTCAAATGTCACAATCCTATGTAGATGGCCATGAGTACAATTGAAGAAATGTGTTTGTTTTAAGAAGACATATATAGGACCTCCCATGTTTTGTGGTTGAATATGATTTTCAATTCAACTCATTTTTGTTTTATACATAGCTACATACAGTTTTAAACTGTAAATCCGTAATATTTGACTTTATCCAACCACTGTGACGTCACAACCATGGAATTGAAAGCAATGACGACGATCTATAACCACTGAACAAAGGAGTTAATATTTGATAAAAGTTGTTATTGAACTTAATTAATTAAATAATAATATTGTCATAGTATTTTCTTGGTATTTAAAAATGAGTGTGTATTGTAAATTTAATAGGTATATTAAAGTATTTTAATTACTCATTTTCAAAGTTTAGAAATCAAAAGCATTTTATTATAATAATAGCTAACAATTAACAAAAGTTACTTCTAATCAAAGAGCAAGAGCCACTTTGGGCCTTATTTGACCCTGAGAATTTCTGAAAAATCAAAACCCCTCAGTTTAGGTTGCAAATGCAGTATTTATCACTTGGAGTGTTGTTGAGTGGTGACCAGGTATTTATTAATTATGACGTAGTTTTCCCTCTTGTCAATGCATTATGACGTCATAAAATGCGTCATTTTCCTCATATCCTGTAAATACGTTAAATAATGGCCTAAAGTTGAGGCATTTTTTCCATATTTCATATAGAGCACAACCTCTGATCCAAAATTTGCAAATACATAATAAAAGATTTGTTTCTGAAGATCAAAAAACATGTTTCATTTTTGGATCGTGGGCTGTGCTCATATTTTAATTCTTTGCTGAAGGTAGTCAAATACGCATGTTTTCTGCCAAGAAAATTGCAGTTTCTCAATATCTGGATTCTCAAAAAGAAATCTTTTTATAGGAAATGAAAGCACTAAGTGTCTACTTCATTTTCATATATGAAATGGAAAACATGGTGATAGCTGATATACGTACAGGGCCATTTTATGCATAAAGTGAACCTAGCTCTTTAAGATATATCCCCTGAGTGTCTACTGTATTTTAATATATGAAATGGAAAGCATGGTGATATCTAATTAATTGATATACGTACAGGGCAATTTTATGCATAAAGTGAACCTAGCTCTTTAAGGTATATCCCAGTGACTTTGAAATAAAAGACACCACAGATTCTGTCTCTTCAGTTTCATATTTTTATGATCTAGTGACTATAAACGATAAGAGCAAACTAACAACTACATTGTGTGACAACGAAATGACTGAATTAGATTTATTATCGTCAACTTTCCTTATTTATGTAATAATATTCCTTTTTCATCTGCAAATTGTGTTTTCGACTCCCAATTACTGTAGAAGTACTTTTGTCCGAGTGGTATTAAATTACGCTATGTACGCGGTCTCAAATTTTCCACGGAAATTTGTCCAAGTGTACTAAATATAAATGTAAACAAAATAGTGACAGTCTAGGGAATCCGCGTGATTTTCTACCAGCGGATTGAACAGAAATTGAGATTCCGCGGAATTATAACCCCGCGGAAAAAAGTACGTCTACAGTATTCGAAACTCAAAAGTATGCTCTAAATGTCATCGATTTTTTAAGCCGAGACGGGCTACTAACATATAAATTGATGTTACGGGGATTCCAACAAGTCTCAACTTTACTATTTCATCTTACTCTTTCATCTGTTAATATACATGCATTGATAGACGTATAAAATTCAGGCTTTAGTAAACATACATGTGATTAATTATTATATATAAAGCAATCCATGTAAACTATGCCTTAATGGAAATGATTGAAAAAGCAATTTTTCAGCACTATAATTATATATCCGTATAGTTTCAGAAGTTTTCTTTGTCGGTTAGATGACCTTTGTTTCTACGATGGTTCATCGTACCAACGCTAACATTTTTCATTTAAAAAGACGTGACGCACCTAGTTTGTAACTCGTCATATTCCAGACTTTTCTTTAAAAAAAATCCCTTGTTCTTTACTCTAAATTTTGGACGCAATGCCATAATACTTTAGCTTAGTTATAATTAAGGAAATGTTAAATTGCATCTTAAAATCAACATTCATGTTATATACAGCCAAGGAGAAACTGTGGAATGAAAACAGCTGATCATGATAGGTGAGTATTATTTACGCAATATTTGTTAAAATCTGCTTCAGATTCAATTAAACGGAGTAACTATGGAGACAGAGGATAAAAACAAGAAATAATATGTTATTCTGATTTTTGATAACACTCATTAAATCACATACTAGTCTTAATGCTATTATCTGAATTTCAGAATGGTGCACACTGCTCATTCTACATCCAGATGTGTTACGAAAACGTTTGAAAGAGCAATAATTTCCATAATTTTTGCTCCAGTCAGAAAATAATAGTATTGAAATAACTGTTTTTTTTTACCAAGAGACGCTACACACTAGATTTATTTTTTTCAAAGGTGAACAAGGCGCACAGAATGCTTTAGCATTATAGATTTATAGATATAAAAAATCATAACTAAATTTTGTGAAGTATTAAGAGTATGGTTCTCAATACTGAAATTAATGGAAATATGATAAAACTTTTCTGAGAGAAAAAAATCTCTGAAAAATTCTTTTATTAGAAAATAATATGGTATTTGGTATTCGAGCCCTAGGAAAAAATTCTGGGGTATCATATTGCTTTGAGACTAACACAACCATTACGCTACATACTCAGTAGCTCCTGATGAATGGAGGTTCATTTAATTCATTTTTGTGATATGACCCTTGACTTAGAGTATTTCTCGGAAAGAGGCGAATGTTTTGACATATAAGTGTACTTTGTTCCATGTTTTTGTAAGCCAAAAATGTATATTTTTATTCAAATTTTTTAGAATAACTTTTTAGCTCACCTGAGCCGAAGGCTCATGTGAGCTTTTCTGATCACATTTTGTCCGTCGTCCGTCCGTCTGTAAGCTTTTCACTTTTTCGACTTTTTCTCAAGAACCACTGAGCCAATTTTAACCAAACTAAGTACAAAGCACTTTTGGGTGATGGGTAGTTTAAATCATAAAAATGAAGGGCCAGGTCCTCTCACAAGGGGAGATAATCAAGAATAGACAAAAAAAGGGTGGGGTCATTAAAAAATCTTCTACTAAAGAACCACTGGGCTGTGGATTCTAAATTTTTCAAATCATGCCCCCCCCCCCGGGGTTAGGGCGGGGCCACAATAGGGAATCCAAGTTTTACATCGAAATATATTGGAAAAATCCTTAGAAATCTTCTTCTCAAGAACCACTTGGCCAGAAAAGCTGAAACTTATGTGGAAGCATCCTGGGGTAGTGTAGATTCTAAATTGTTCAAATCATGACTCCCGGGGGTTGGGCGGGGCCACAATGGGGAATCAAAGTTTAACATAGACATATATAGGAAAATCTTTGAAAATCTTCTTCTCAAGAACCACTGGGCCAGAAGAGCTTAAACTTATGTAAAAGCATCTTGGGGTAGTGTAGACTCTAAATTGCATGTTCAAATCATGACCCCCGGGGGTAGGGCGGGGCCACAGTGGGGAATCAAAGTTTTTCATAGAAATACATAGGAAAAATCTTTAAAAATCTTCTTTTCAAGAACCACTGAGCCTGAAACTTATGTGGAAGCATCCCGGGCTAGTGAGGATTTCAAATTGTCTAAATTATGCTAAATGGGGTAGGCTGGGGTCACAATATGTATATCAAGGGGGAAATCTGGTAAAGAACAGTATTGTCAAAGCTTCTCAGGTGAGCGATGTGGCCCATGGGCCTCTTGTTTTTTAACGGACCGAAGGTCCACGTATATAAAAAAAATTGTTAAAGTATGAGAAAACTATTTCTTTTGTTCTCTAAAGTGTGGGTAAGCTGTTTCATGGGCGAATAATTTCAATCTTTTTTTGGGAATTTGTAGAGATTTTACACAATGTATACTTGATGTAATGAGATTTCATTTTGAAATTCAAGTTTGTCGCACTATAGGCATTTCACCCTTGTTCACTCATCTTACTCAAGAAGTTTACCATCGATTTCATAAAATACTACAATATGTAGTATGCGTTCCTTGGAAAAACGTGGTCCTTCATTTAAACAAACTGAATCCCCTTCTGTGTAAACTAAAGTTTGGTTGAAATTGGCTTCGTTTCTTGAGATCTTATAAGTTAATAGTAAAGAATATCTGCGACCGAGTATTTAACCAGATTTTTTTTCTGCAAGACATACCCTGTAATCCGCAGTTGTGGTAAAATATATGAAAGGTTTACAAACGGACATAGGAACATTCCGACAGAAGGGCACAGGATAATATGTGAAAAGGAAAGTTCACCAGACCTTTCAGCTCATCACGACATGTCAGCTAGTATGGCAAAAATATAATAAAAAGATCCTTTTCCATAACGCAATTTGTATCAGCCTCGGGCATGGGTATGTTTATTCTCTACCGGTCGGCAGGGGATGCTCACTCCTCCATTGTACCTGATCCCACCTCTGATGTTTTGGAGGTCCGTGTTTTCTATATGCTCCTATTTTGTGTTGTTTTATGGACTTTTGACCTTGAATATTGTTCGTTATCTCCATTCATTCATTTGTTTCATTTAACAATAATGACAATCATATCATATATTGTAATATGGATATCAGATACTTTAGATACTTTTAATGAGTTAAGATACATGGATTTATCAGCGCCTGCCTCCTGTTCCCCATGTACCGCAAGGTGGAGCAACATTCTGAGGCCAGTTACAATTCTGCATGGATTCATCAAATACAACACCTTCAAAAATAATAATTTCAGAAGATAATACATGGACTTTTGAATCCTGGAACATTTGACATACTAGTACCTTCGATTATGCTTTCATTACTTTCGTTTTAGTACCTGGACTACAGAAGTTGTGACCAAAGTAAACTCCCCCTTGGCACGTGTAATAAGATGTACAGTTATGGAGAACATCGGGATACCTCTTGTCTGCCATCCCGGTACAATCCCTCCACTCTCCACAAGGAGGAGGAACGTTTCGTGGTCTTGAAAAATAAATATAGAAAACTAGACACTTTTATATACATGAACATGATATGAAACATTATATACATATACATGTATAGTTATGTTCTAAGGATGTGTAATATAAACCTATACTAGGATCCCGTATCGATGTGCCAAGGAGCTGGCTCGAAAAAGATCGAAAAAGACTGTATAGTGTCCTTTCAAATATATTTCATTTCATCAAATAAAATCTGCAACATGACTAACAGATTTTATTTGATAAAATGAAATTTTCTCAGAAAGGACAATATGCCAAGACATGTCTAAATTTGCAGCCCTCCATTGGCAAGAAGTGGAAACGACATAGCTAAATTGTTTTTTGGTACGAGATTATGTTTTTAGACTTTTTTTTCATCCTGGCCGCTAACTGGGATAAAAAAAGATATTTTCTACAAAAAAAACCTACAAGGTTCCCAGACCTCTTGCAAGAAGGCTTCAGATGCTAAATCCCTTTTTGGCCATGGTTGGTGCCTTGGTGGTGTCTTGTACATGATTAATAAAGGATTAAATTTTTTCACCCTATGGGAGAAACACGTTGTGATACAAAAGCTTTTATACAGATTTTTTTTCAATGGCTAAATCACTTTGGTATGTTTATTGTGTCCTGCAGGTAGATAATATATAAGGTTTCTCAATTTTCATTTTCATCTCAGGGACCAATACGGTCGGTTTTAAAATCAAGATTTCCTGATTTCGACCCAGAACCCTTTTGCATATTTTCAGTCTTGGTGAAATCCTCAGAGTCGTTTTTCTGCGAAAAGCATGTTTCTAAAACTATATACTTTTATAAATTTTCGAACTAGCCAAGTTTTCTTTTGGAATTGAATGGTTGTGGTTGTTGACAAGAGTACCAACTGGGTATTTCCTTTGAGCTTTTATTATGAAATTTTACAAAATAACATCCTATGGCCTCAGGAGTTTTTGCAATCAAATTTTATACCATAACTCCCTCCCCCCCCCCCTCCTTTTCCGATCAGCGCATTCTCTGCTACTTTTCCTTAAGTGGGGTTTACAGATTCTCTGAAATAACTTGTTAATATTTGATCTCATTCTTTTATATGTATATCTTACTGGTCACAGGATTTTGTTCTGGAGTTGAAGACAGTGTTAGTAGCAGGAGGGTCGGGACAGTTATGTATCACTCCGCGCTGGTTGTGACAGGTGACGTACGACCGACAGCCAACTTCATACACCCCATCGTTTTTCCCAATGCACTCGTCTGCTGATGCCACATAGGCTGAAATAAAGAAGGTAGCTTTTATCAGTTTTAATCAATTTTTCGTTTTTCAGATTCTTCTGTAGCGATGACTTTCATAAAGAATTGGAAAAAGCACAGAAAGATCAAAAACATCTCGGGGGTTTTAGATGAATCTATAGGGATTAATCGACGACCTCAATTCAAATGCTTTCTTACATAAAAATAATACACTGTACAATGAAGCTTAAAAAATCAATTTTATAATAAACGGAGAAGAGGTAATACGGTAATTAAGGGATATCAAATAAATGAATTCAATTGAAAAATAACTCACCGAGTAAAGTAAATACTAAAGTGGTAAGCATAATAGAAAAAAGGTACTACTCAAAGAAAACAGTCTATATAGCACCTGTATTCCTTATCAAAATTCACTAACTATTCACTTCCTATTTCTGAGAACTATATATGATATGCAAGTAGGTGCAGGGGGACGTTCCACGTAATCTTGACGTGACTTTGAGGTCAATCGCTGGAAATTAGAATTTCTCAATATCATTGGAAATCCCCACTTTTATGGTAGCAGTCAATTTCAAAATGTGATTGACAGCACTTTTTGTTGCAGTAAAGTCAAATAAGGATGACGTCAGTCAGTCAACATTTGTCCAAATGACAGGCTGTATTCACTAACAATGTCATTGTATTGAAAATAAAACTAGCGAAATTATGACTTAAAATAAGACTGTTTATATTCTTGCTTTGTCAACTTGTATGTCAATAGCTTGCCTCTTTTTAGAAAGTGTTCATACGTTGAGTATGCTTGGCGTATCGTCTCGAATCAAAAGTGATTACAAAAACACCATATGCAGGATTGTTACATAATAATATAAGTAAGGAAATGTAGCGGTAATGAGTTGTTTGCGGCACTATTCCTTTTGATAAAATGTAGCGGTTAAATGATCGCCCGAAAATTTGAGAGAATGTAACGGTGAACATGGTGAATGAGTTAAAATTTTTCGCAATGTAGCAGTAATGTTGACTTCCCATTTGGTTGCCTCACCCCCCCCCCCCCCCCCCCCCCACAACTTTCAACAAGAGGCCCATGGGCCAAATTTGAGAGAATGTAACGGTGAATGAGTTAAAAATTTTCGCAATGTAGCGGTAATGTTGACTTCCCATTTGGTTGCCTCACCCCCCCTCCCCCCCAACTTTCAACAAGAGGCCCCATGGGCCACATCGCTCACCTGAGCACTGTGACTAGGAGAAAGTAGAAATTGGTTTATTATTGAAAAGTTTAAATCAAAAAGTAGTCCCATGACCGATCATGGCTTTGCTTTTCTTGAGAAGATGATTTTTAAAGAATTTTCCTATAAATTTCTATGGAAAACTTTGGTCGGTCATTGTCGCCCCGCCCTACCCCTAGGGTCATGATTTGAACAAACTTGAATCTACACTACCTGAGGATGCTTCCATATAAATATGATCAATTACCACGTTGTCATTTTTGAGAAGAAGATTTTTAAAGAATTTTCCTATATATTTCCATGTAAAACTTTAGTCAGCCATTATAGCCCCGCCCTACCCCCGGGGGTCATGATTTGGACAAACTTGAATCTACACTACCCGAGGATGCTTCCATATAGATATGATCAATCATGGCTTTGTCATTCTTGAGAAGATAATTTTTAAAGAATTTTTCTATATATATCTATGTAAAAATTTGGTGGGCCATTTTGGCACAGCCCTACCCCCGGGGGTCATGATTTGAACAAACTTGAATCTACACTACCTGAGGATGCTTCCATATAAATATGATCAATTACCACGTTGTCATTTTTGAGAAGAAGATTTTTAAAGAATTTTCCTATATATATCTATGTAAAAATTTGGTGGGCCATTTTGGCCCAGCCCTACCCCCGGGGGTCATGATTTGAACAAACTTGAATCTACACTACCCGAGGATGCTTCCATATAGATATGATCAATTATGGCTTTGTCATTCTTGAGAAGATAATTTTTAAAGAATTTTTCTGTATATATCTATGTAAAAATTTGGTGGGCCATTTTGGCACAGCCCTACCCCCGGGGGTCATGATTTGAACAAACTTGAATCTACACTACATGAGTTTCATCTTTCCTGGCCCAGTGGTTCTGGAGAAGAAGATTTTTAAAAGAAACCATTAATTTTTCATCAATTCATAATTATCTCCCCTTGGAAGAGGGCTTGGCCCTTCATTTGAACAAACTTGAATCCCCTTCACCCAAGGATGCTTTGTGGCAAGTTTCCTTAAAATTGGCCCAGTGGTTCTTGAGAAGAAGTCGAAAATGTGAAAAGTTTACAGACGGACGGATGGTCGGACAGATGGTCGGACAGACAGACGGACTACAGACAAAATGTGATCAGAAAAGCTCACTTGAGCTTTCAGCTCAGGTGAGCTAAAAACAACACTACGTCCCTGAAAATGACTGAAAATGATGTTAAATAGTAGTTGTAATTCCCATAAATATTACATTCTACAATCTGTGACATACAGTAAATTTAAAAAATCAACTATCGGAGTTATTTTTTAGCCATAAATTAAAACAGGTTAACAAGGGCTAGGGGAATGGTAGGCATTAACGAGAGCATATCAATCAAATCACGGCTCAAGAAAACTAAGGTAAGGTAACTAGAGTAAATGATTACAGGGAGCAATTAACAGAGCAAAGTAGTCAAGTTTTATTTTTCAACTCTTTCCATTTTTCTGTACTAAATATGGAATCAATTTTTAAAGCTTTCTTGTTTCTGTCATGAATATTTTTTTGTGCTATAGAACATGCAGCATTAAGTCAAACAAAATAATCAATGGTTTAGCACTTCTTTAATAAATATGATTCAACAAATAGTTAAACTGACAACAAAAACAAATTCAACTCTCTTTTAATTTTTCCTATATCCCAGGAAATATAACAAATCAACAGAAATGAAAATTTAATATTTAAAAAAAAAAACAGCAACACAGCACTCCATTATGTGTTTCCCATTATGTTTTTTCAGTCAATATCTTTGTCCTCCACATTCGGTCCAATGCTTTCTTCGTCATCTGCATCTTCATCTGTATTTTCATCTCCATTATCCTCGCTCTGATCATCCTCATTCTGACTAAGAATTTGTTTATTTTCATTCACATCAATCAAATCAATTTCAGTCTCTTTTTCACTTTGAAATGCTTGTTCACTAGGACAAGACTTTTGAACACTGCCATTCATGAACGATTTTGTCTGGGGTCCATTCATCCAATAGTAATCATTTAATGAAGAAATGTTTAAAACAGAATTTTCCCCAGATTGTTTAACTTCTTCATGATCTGATTTAAAATGTTCGCTAATTTTCACACTTTCCTTGTTCTGTGATGGCAGTGAGGGATTTGTGATAGGACCCTGCTTTTGGGGGTCCCCGGTGTCATGATAAGCTATGGAGGGTCCCCATCCCCGAGTCACTGACAGGTGCTCCCCGGTAAAGGGTCGGGGGACGTGAATATTGGTGTACATTTTATATGTCTCGCTATGTCCTGTTCTAATGGCATCCGTCCAGTTCATCCCCATCTGATACATCTGTGAATTAACAATAAAAGAGATTTCAAGATTACTAATACATGTACTAATTATAGTTTGGCTGCACTGTCATAAAGGTATGGAACCATATAAAGAAAACACCAGAGGATTTAACATTTATCTTGAGTTAATATTGTAAAGCTAGCAGGAACAATTCTGATAATCAAATAATTTTTTTTTTACAAATGTAAATTGCATTAACATCATAGATCATACTCTTACAAATATGACGCAGAACATGAAATTTTCTTGGCAACTCAAGAAGCCTATTTATATATACACCCACCCATCCTAACAAATAACCCTGTGACAGTGTTGACTACTGTCAAGTATTGGGACACTAAAAAGCATGATGTTTCTTAAAGCAAATAAAATTCAAGTTATTTACCAGTAAATAAATTGAGATTATATAAAAAGAAATGTTCAGTATTGTTTATTGTAAGATTAAAATGGGAGAGCTTTTCATGTTCCGAAGTTTTTATTCAAAACATAGACCCTAAATTGATACAACAAAATAACATATCAGCATGAATGTAATCAAAAGAACAAATATCCTACATTACCAATGTATAATTATTTTGAATACTTGTAAAAAAGAAAAAAAAACAAGGGTTTCAGAGAGGGTAACGATCAAACTCCAATCAGTTTCATAATGATTGAAATCTGTGACATCAACACTGAATAAAGCTATTATTATTGTATTGGTTAGTGATTACCTCCCCTGAATCTTCAGAGCTGATTTTTCTTGGCCGCCCCTTTTTATTTGGCAAAGAAAACTGAAAGACAGAAACACACCTCATAATTCTATAGATCTGTGAATAGCTTACAATCAAATATAATAAATTATTTGGATCATATTTCATTCAAACAATTACACCCATGTCTCTAAATTAACTCTACCAAACACTCCTTCTCTGTATTAAAATGACAATGATTATAGCAATGTAGGGAACTGGCATAAACTTGATGAATAATAAATGCTACTAATCAAAATACCCCAGTACAGAGGTACAATAACCAACATTCACCTAGACTTCGTTAACTTCCATCTCATCAAGGGATTTTAATTAGCACCAATGACAATTTGGAGGACAGTTTTACAGTGAAGCTGCCGTTTTTGGGTGTTATTTTTCATTATTTGATCTTAATTGTAAAAATAAAAAAACATCTCAGGTTTAACCTAATTCATATTGTTTGTGTTTATTTTTTCATGCACCTGTTCTGAATGATTTGTTTTGGTTATTCTGACGTTATATTGGCCATTTAGATTATAGAAATTCTCAATTAGGACAACTGATGTACATGTATTAATTATTTATTTAATTGAAGCTAGGGGTCAAATGTTGGTGGTTTAAGGTAGTCCCATCCTCAGGTTTATAAAATTAGCAGTTAAGTAATCAAAAATACTCATTAAAATATCTCTGAATCCACAAACTTATGTTAATTTGTCCACAGAATTTCTTTAAAGTTAAAGATTAAAGTTAATCATATTATATAGGGATAATTGTCAAATCTCCAATATTCTTACAGAAAAAGCGAATTGGAATATCTGCAATGCATTTTCTAATTGCAAATTGATCAACAATTATATTTTAGGTTTAAAAACGATAGGTATCCACTATCAAGGCATTCAGGTATCCACTATCAAGGCATTCAGAGAAATTGTCATGATTTTTATACTTATTTGGTATTTTTTGTCTTCTATTTCCGTCATATATTCTATAGCATATATAGTGTAAAAGGTTTTTGCTATCATTGCAAGACACCACAAATCACTTTGTATTTCATATCACGTTGATAAACATTGGTATCTAAGGCTGGATTGATGAAAATCTTTATTTCTCTAAAACTGTATTATTTTTTCCCCTTTTATAGGGTACAAATGTAAACTTTTATAAGACCTTTTCTAAGACTTCCAAAAACAATGAATCTTATAAAGATAAATAAATGAAAATTGTTGCATGAAAAAATTCATTTTCAATCCTCATTTTGAAGCATTTCAAATAAAATATTTATTTTTGGAGTTATCCTTTCTGGCTGAGGATAGGATATCCTTAAGGAAAAAATATAAGAGTGCAGCTAGGGGATTTGATTTCATGGTAAAAGGATAACCACTAAACTAAAGAATAAAATTTTATTATTTTATGAGGGATGGTTTCTTGGTCTCTTCATATCATGAAAGAAAATGAAAGAACAAGGTCCATATATGACCTTTTTTTGGCCCTGTGAATTTTGAAAAACCTATACTGCTTAATTCTAGTTAAAAATGCATTAAATATCATCAAGACAATTGGGGATAGCATTTTAAAAATGACGTAATTTTCTGGCTTGTCAATGCATAATGACGCCATGATATGCGTCAATTTCCTCATTTCTAAAAAAGTCTATAAAAACAGCCAATTTTAAAGGCTATTTTAAAATATTTAATATAGAGCACAACCTCTGATCTAAAATAAGGAACTAGTAAATGATAGCACTGTTTCTGAAGATTACAAGACACATTTTATTTTTTAGATCAGAGGGTGTGTTCATATTATTTTCTTCTCTGAAAGTACTCAAATATACATGTACCTGTTTACATTAGAATTCAAGATCATTGCAATTCCATAAAGCCTATGTTCCAAGCCCTGGAGTTTAAGAAGAAAAATTTTAATAAGAAATGAAAGTACTAAAAGTCTCTACTTTATTTTGATGTTTAAAATGGAACATAAAATGTTAGTCAATAAATTGATAAATCTAAAGGCTGTTTTACCGAGCTCTTTAACCTCTATGAAAATTAGTGATTTCACAGTATTAAAACACTTGTTTAGTGTAATGATAATATGTGACTACAATATTTCCTGTTTAGTATTGTGAGGGCAGTCCAAGGGGATGGCTACAGTTCCTACATCATTACCCACATTTAGTTAATTCACCCTTCTTTTCTTGCTTTTACTTCACTCTGATCAAAATCAGATCCTTTGATCCACTCACATAGATCGCAGGATCTGAAGAAACCCCATTCAGGGTCATCTCCTGGTGACCTTTCAATTATCCAATCAAATGTTCGCTTCAGAGAATTTAGAAGTATCTCGAAATTCAGTTACAGAAGTGAAAGCCCCCATGATACACGAACGGAAAAATCTTGACCTAGTTTCTGTAGCCGGCCAAGAGAAACAACCACAGTCTTTTCTGTTTAGAAATATAATATGTACTTGCTTTTGTTTTGTTTTTCAGCTTTTTGTTTTGAATGAAACGATAAGATTTTCTCCATACCTACTTTCACTTCTACATTCATTTTACGGAATGTTGCTGAAGTACGATCTCTCTGATTGGTCAAGATTTTAAAGAATATTTTTCTTAGAAAGGTCAACAGGAGATGACCCTAAATGGGCTTTCTTTAGATCCTTGTGTAGCTATCTATGTGAGTGGATCAAAGGATCTGATTTTAATCAGATTGGCTTTTACTTCTCCCTTCCTTATTTCCTCCCTTACAGAAGGTACTGAAAGGAGTGAGTGGTCCTGAAAAATGTCGCATTATGGGTTTTTAAATAACTCTGTCTCTTTGACCATAACTCTACAAATACGGTGCAAGGTTTTCTGTGCATATATAGTTGGATCAATCAATTCTCCACTTTCCCGCATGAATGTTGTCAAGACTCTACCAGGAACTTGTAGAGTTTGAAAAAAAAAATTTTGAGTGGGGTGGACCCCCCTGCAAAAGAAAAATCCTGGATCTGCATGTGCCTAAATTTGCAAAGGATAAAAGTTTGCAACAGAAAATATTTTATGGGTTCGTTGCATGTACTTTTTTTCAAAGGATACTAAGTTTAAACAGAAAATCTCTGATGATCCTGTGCTATGGTTCACAGAAAAATTAAGTTTTTTTTTTTAAACTCTGAAAATAGTATCAGCTGAAGCCATCTTAAAAATGTTTGAAAAGTGGGAGGGTATACAGTGATTGGGATGTCCCTTCCTCTGTCTATCCTTCCCTCTGATACACTTTCAGTTTGGGGTACACATCTATTATCTGCAACTCCTCTTATACCACTGAATGAAATTTAATGCAAAATTCATTAATACTTTGTTACATACCGCCATTGTGCACCTCCTATTTTACTTTTTGATAGGACACATTTTTGGGTTTCCCATAGCAATAAAAATTTTTTAAAAACTTTCACCGAGTCTTTACATGTATAACATAATGCCATTGTGCACCTCCTATTTTACTTTTTGATCCAACACTTATTTTGGGTCTCCCAGAATAAAACATGCACTTTGCCATTATAATGATATGGGAGGCAGGGGTAGCATTTTGTGAGCTCAAGCTCACAGTACCTCGAGTTTGTAAAGTACTTACTGGCAACTGTTGAAGTTCCATCTTCACTTCCTCTTTGAAATCAACACCTTGATATACCGTAGTAATTACATTAAGGATAGTAATTAATTTAAACAATGTGCAACTTTCAACATATTTTATGGTTTACGGTTAACTTAAATTTCATTAAGAATAGCAATGAAAGTTTTCTTTCTTAAATTATATGTTTTTTTTAAACCCCAAATGAATTAAAATTACTCTAATAACTTTTTCTCTCTCCATGTTTTATCTGACTAAAAAGGATATGTCTTGAACTTTCCTTTGCGTTTGATAACAACAGAAGGAAAGACTATCCTAATAGCTCTGTTACACTGCATTCCCCAGTACAGTACATCTGGTTCATCTATACGTTTATGTAGCACTGTCAGAAGGTCGTCTCTCGACACCGAAGACTCTGCGTCCTCCGAAAATTGTATGAGATCTACCAAGGGTAATTTTATACAAATTAAATTTTACATTTTGAGGAGGTGCGGTGTGAATTTGCTAAATAAAAGGTATTAATGTAAATCTGAAAATGCTTTTACACATTGCATATCTATTGTCATCATTACAGCAAGCCACAGGTTTTGTTGAAATAGAATGCATGGACACATGCAAAAACCATGGCTTACAACGATGCTATCTTCATTTACAATGTACATCGGATCCTTTTATGTCACATCACCACAAAGTCATTTATAAAATCATTAAAATTTTACTCCTTTTTGATAAAATATGATGATTCAGGACAACGTTAACTTTGAAATATCAATAGTATTTTACTAACAGATGCTTGAGATTACATTTAGTTTACCAATATGTGTGATACCAGTGTAACTGTACGTACTGTGTAGGTGTTCTAGAATCTTCTCCAGATCCTGAGACATGTCTCTCAATGGCTGATACTGCATCAACTCGGGGTCACTGAGGTCATCTGCCGGTTCCTGGACTTGCTCAATGAAGGAAACTCCAAAGAAATAGGTCCTTTTAACAGTTAAGGAATTCTCAAAATGTAAATTGTATTAAAAAAGGGAAATAACTCATTTCACAGGACTAACAACAGATAGCAGAAAGAATGTTCATTTTCATAAAAATATACACATAATACGCAACCAAGTTTAAATTCTTGCAGAGAGCTTAAAAAAAATGATCTTCACATTTTTTCTACAAGTAAGACCCTTCGTTTATTCCCATATGTTCTTTTCATAGTTTATACCTCAAAAGTATCTTGCCTTGAACTTTAAGGGGTAACCATATACTTGCCTATAAATTAGTTATGCAATCCTGAATACAGTTTAACTCTGTAAAAACAAAGTCACTGGGACCTATGAAATTACTTCGCTATATCCATAATTCCTTATATCTGTATAAGGAATAGATTAAATATATATCGCTGGGGATCCAAGATAACTTCTCTATATCCATGAATTCTCTATATCCATGTTTGTACTTAACAAGTTTTACTGCACCTCTGAAATTTAAGAAATGGGGACTTATAAAGGATACTTTTTAAACTTTCCCTTCCTCTGAGCCAGTGTGTCAGGGAAGATTTCTCGGACAGCCCTGTTACATGCGGGGCCCCAGTGAACGGCCTCGTGTAGCTGGGTTATAGAACTTATCTTCTGAAGCAGGAGATCTCGGGAGACGTTACCCTTAGGGAACAGGCAGATCAAATCTACATCAATGTAAACAAATGAATACATATTACCAGGTTGCAACCAATTTATAGTAGAGAATTTTTGTAAAAAAAATTAAGAGTTTAATTATCTTGACATGAAAAAAAATTCTAGTGAAAATTTAATCTCCAATTAATTTGATAAAAACAATTCATGGAAATGATGTCATCATTTCTTGTACATAAATAAAACATGACCGACACGATCTCGAATGTTTAGTACCGATACAAAAAAAATGCCAGATATGGCATATAAAGATCTAGAATTATTTTTTAAGGAAGATCTTTCTTTTAATAAGTCTAAACTTTCCTTGTTCTTCAGAGTTTTAAAATTAAAATATACTTTTGATTACATACAATTATTATAATTACAAATTCAAGAACATTCATTAAAGATATTGTAGAAAAAAAACTTTGTCCAATATATATTTTAAAGCTAGAACATAAGGATCTGTAGGTATACATATAAATTTGTGACTATAATAATTATCACTTGATCTAAATAAGTGTCCGCTAAATCTGTGTCACAGATAAAAACTACAATCTGTCTAGACGGGGAAAGAAGATTGAAGAACTGTACATAAATAATCTGTGCTCAGCTGTACATGCACTTGATTATAATTTATTGATTAGTTCCAACACCTTATTTCATTATCTGTAACCGAATTTTATGTAATTCTGTGAAAAATAACATTAAATATGACATTTTCAAAGTATGACATTAAAAAAAATCATTAAATATGAGAAGTTCAGGCATTTTTAACAAGAATGTGTTCAAAGGGAAATAACTCTTAAAAATTTACCTGTCAAACATTCCTTGATTTTGTTCACTTTCCATAATTCCTTCCCTTCAGTCCCACAGAGTGGGCCCTGCTCATTCAGCGAGTTTCCTTGCTCATGTTGAAACTCGAAATGTGTCCTGTATTCCTGAATTTTGTTACAGCCAAACGAGCATAAGGAGCACCTGTACATGAATTCAGAATCCGATTTTGATATCTCTGGACAGAATGGGGAACCTCTTGGAGAAACATGGGGACTAATTGTGGAAAATGATTTACCGGTACTGTTCGGGTAGGAAAGGCTGTCTAAAAATGGCAGTGGAGAATCTACTGTCTTCTTCCCTTTGTCTACAGATTTATTGCTCAAATTCCATAAAATCTGATTATGAATTTGATTGTAAAGTCCAAAAGGAAATTTAGAAGGATCTTCATCTCTGTAACCTTTTGAGGAAAGTGACACTGATGGATTTCCTGGATTATGATAGCCCTGTAAATGATTGCTGTCAGAATCAGAGTTTACAAGAAGCGCGGGTCTGCAGGAGTTGTCTATCTTTGGCCTCACTTCAGCATTAGGACTTGGTTTGTTCTCCTTTGAGTGCCTTTTCTTCACAGGCGTCCTCCCACTGTGATACGGTCTACTCCGGTTAATATCCGCAGAATTGGAGTCAGAGTCACTGGACTGCCATCCGTCTCGATCAGAAGCTTGATTTCGGAGAGAAATGGGGACACTTCGCTTTCTCTTGTTTTGTCTCTCTAGTTTATTTCTGTCTGAGATCACAGGAGAGTGAGCTGTAGAAGAGCCCATCCCATTTTCTATTGATAAATTCACAGGACTTATTGAGTCGCACTGTTTTTCTTTACTGTTCTGTTCCCTTCTAGGTGTTGGAGAGGGAGATTTTTCGTCACGCTGTTCTTCTGCACATTTTAGTTTCTCCTTGTGAACTTTTCCTTGACAGTGACTTTGGAAATGGGACTTAATTTGTGACTTCCAATTACAAACTTGACAAAAATACACAATATTTCCTCCCTCTCTTACAAGTTTTGTAAACTTTCCAAATTCTGGTGTAAATCCAGGGGAAAAAATCATACTGTTCCCTGCAGGCTTAGGTTTAGTAGAATTCACTGCTAAAATTTGGTCTGCCACTGCATGAATCTTGGACAAATTGTTTGCACATGGATGTTGACGAACAGAGTTTTCTAGTCCATACTCAATGTTGACCTTTGGTCTCATCTCTGGCCATGGAGCTTCCATCCCATCAGAGATGTTCTGGCCATCAACATTCATCATGAAAGGTCTCTCCATTGACGGAGCTGCTATGTTTGTAATTTCACTGTTCACTCTGTGTCCAACAGAGCTGTATTTGTCACACTTTGTGTTAATTACATTAACACATTTTTTATCTTGCTCCACCTCATTTTCCTGCTTAAAGATTAAGGTCTCCTCAGCAGACGTAATTTCCTCTTCCTTTGAATGAAAATCTAGATGATCCCCTTCCCCCTTAAGGGCATCTTCACAGTGAGATGATCTCGAGTGAGCATGGAGGTCTTCCTCAGTCTCAAAACTCAAAGAACACACCGGACATCTCGTGAGATTCTGCTTAAAATGATGACCTTTGACATGAGATACAAAGCTATTTTTGGAGGTCAGAATCGAAGGCAAGGTTGTACATAGGGTGCATTTGTACAGAATTTCAGCAAAGTTCATGATATTGTCCACGGACTCTGAAAAGGCTTTTTCAATCTCCATTGTAAAATATTTCCTTCCCTGTAACAGACAAAGTACATGTTGGATTAATTAACTGTGACATAATCTATTTCAGCCTATTACACACTAACAACTGTAGTTTCCCAATATTATATTTAACCATTTCCTTCTAGCTGCAGATCTGTAGCGTTATGGTTTTATATATTTGTCTTTGACCATAACGCTACAGATCCCATAATGCAAAAAAGGTGCTATTTACGGCGCAATATTTTTTGCGCTCTTTTTGGGTGAATTTCTCCACTTTCTAGCATTGGTCAATTAAGTACCTTTCACTCCTTAATTCTAGACACATTATTTAACTAATCTGTATATTTCATCCATCTCCCAATCCTTTATATAGTCGTCTCAACAAGCGATAAACTTGCTTGATTAAAATTATTTGTTAGACTGCTGAAAATTCACTTTGAGGGAGTTTATTGCCTGTAGAGACAGCTATACATGGTTGGGAGGTGGATAAAAAATACATATTGGTACAGAATGTGTCAAGAATTAGGGAGTGAAAGGTAGTAGATCTGCAGCTAATTTCCTTCATGCCATACTTTACCAATTGGAAATATGAGTATAAAAGTAAAACCAATAATTTTAATAAATTTTAAAAGAAAAAGGGAGGTGTGATCGAGAGGCAAATCTACACCGCACTTTAAAAATTTTCTGAATTTTCATATATAGTAATTTATTAAGAAAATAATCTGGATTTTTTCCTTTTCATTTAATTTTTTATTATGTTAATTTGAATTTCAATTCAAATAAATTCTGTTTTCATAAAATTAAAAGTCTAACAATAACTTAAAAATTATTTGTGTTAATTGAAAACCTTTCATAGACATCTTCAGGTGCATGTAACTCATCTTTAAAATATTTATACTAAGTAGTATGTCTCACCTATATTTTCAATAAATCTCCACATGAATGTAAAGTTTTTGATTTTTCGTAAAATTATCTCTCTCTCTCTCTCTCTCTCTCTCTCTCTCAAATGAAAAACATGACAAGTTAATTTAATGAAAAAAAGTGCATAATTGAATTTTAAAATGTTTTTTTTATTCATATTTTTTTTCCCTTCTACTTACATCCAACTTCGTAAGCTGTATAATTCCTTTCTATTAAGTTTCAAGAAATGAAGAAAAAGATGGCATTTGTTTCTAATTTGTATTCTGAACAAGCTATATATTAATGAAAAGGGGACTGATAGCTTGTCTTTTTAATTTAGTATAGCTTTTTCCAAAACTTTAAAATTTTTAGATATTTTATATGCATAGGCTTGACAAAAAATAAAAAATGCCTCATTGTTCAATATTCATTTCCAGACTTCCTTCTATCGAGGTTTTTATGAATTTGATGTGAAATGGGAAAAAATTAAATTTTGAATACTTCCTTCTATGGTAACATCAGCTTGGTGCTTTTCATGATAAAAATTCATAAATATTGGAGAGAGAAAATATACATAAATTAACAAAACATCTTTTGTTTTATAATTATAAACCTTTTTTTATAAATTTCTTGTTTGTCACATTCTTTACCTACAGTTTTACATTAGGATTCATGTATTTTTCTTCCTGTTTTACCAAATAGAATTTTTGAATTATTACATGAAAATATTGAATAGATTCATAAATTCAACAGTTTAAAAAACAAGAACATTGTAAATTTACACTTTTTTGTCTTTAGAACATTAACCAGGGTCCATTCTCGTCTCTTTTATTTTCTGTGTTCTTATGCTATTTTTTTCTGAAAGACAGAGATCTGAACAGTAAAGTTCACTTACCAGAAAAAGAAAAGTAGAGTGAATCTGCTCGCTTACCAGTCTCCTCTGAAAGAAAAATTAATATGCTTCCTTTTAACACTCATGTTGTGAAAAGAAATTGCTAGACGCCAGTCTTATTTACTGACAATGTTGTGTACAGCTACAAACATGAGAAGATAGCTAGAGCGACTGACCTTTAAAAATCATTGAAATGCAGACATAAAGCCAGACAGGGCCCTCTGTCTGTCTGCCGTGCATTATCACATTTACACAAACTTGCACCGAAGATGCTACCATTTCATGATGGTATCAGCTGGAAAATCGAATTGCTTGGCACAAAACGAGACGTCTGGCGCCGATAGAAGTTTGTGAAAAAGATTCTGTCTGATATTGGGTCGTTAGCTCCGCCAAAGCCGCCAGCCAGCGCGCGTGACCTCTCTGTCAACATACACACAGTACCTAACAGCCATTCAGCGGGCCGGCGTCTCGATGGCGCGTCATCTGTCTGGACGACCAGATCACTTGGCGGAGATCCGAGCCGTGCAGCCGATTGCTAAGTCTGCACTGCAACGTTTACAGAAGATCTTTGTTAAAAGATATTTAAAAAAAAAAAAGAAACTACTTATGAACTTGATTATTAGAGTGTCTTCTCTTATGATCAGAGTGCTTGAAATACAAAGCGCGTGGTTTTGTTTACTTCCGGAAAGAGGAGGAGCTATCTGATTACTGATGGTGCACTCTTGCTCCTGCAGGATCGCGAAATTCACTGAAGCATGTTTGATCAGACAGAACAAATTATATGCCTTATTTTTGTATTGATTTTTTAAATGTTTTTGCGGCACAGAAACAACAAGCAAACAATTTTTCTAAATGAAGTATTTCTTAAAAGATATTATAGAGATATAAAAATTTAAATAATTCGAAGATGAAAACCTAGTTAATTCAAATTTAACATAATTTATGTGGAAAAAAAATTAAAAGAAAGGAAATAAACGTGTATTTGAGTTCTTCGTAAAAAAAAAACGAAAACCTGAGGACGCATAAAAGGTATTGTCCTCTACAAATATTTGAATTTTTCAATTAAATCTTGAGCTCTCCGAAAATATATATATATATTGTCGGAGAGCTACAGATCTGCAGCTAGTATAAAGACTTCAAAAGGCGATTGCCAAAGTAAAGTGATAGAAAGAATCAAAAAGCGCTATCTTCTAGAACGCATCGCAAAAGCATTATATACTAGTAGCTTGAAATTTCCAAAAGTTCTTTGCCTTTCAAAGGTATAATAAGTGTTTTAAAAAGGCAAAGGAAAGGGTTAGGCCTAATATTAACGCAAATTGAAGGTGTGTTAACGCAAATTCAAAGGCATTAAACATTATTACATGTAATAGGTTACATGCGTTATCATATCTCTCAAAATGCGTTAAAACGCGTAGAGGCCATTCAATGCTTTATTTCTAAGGTTTAATATTATACTTTCAACTACATTTGTTGGTTTGTCAAGAAACGTTTTTGTGCTTTGACTGATGAAACCAGTTTGCAACACAGGTTTGGATCCAGGAACTATTCCAGGACCTGGGATGGGTAATCCACCCCAGTTAAAAAAATCCAACCCAGAAATTTGTTGACAAGCAAATAAAAGTAATTTTGCCAAAACGAGACAAATCTATTACGTGGGAGAGGAAAAGGGGGAGTGGGGGTAGACTTCTAATGCTTCAAACCTATGACTTTTCATAACGAATTAAAACACAGATCCACAAGCACCTGACGTTACTTATTTTTCTTTTATAGAAAAAATTTACCCCTTACCTACCTCAATATAACTCAATATTTACATAGGTGCCGAAACGTCGCGCTTAAGGTGCCGAAACGTCGGGGTGCCGAAACGTCGCGGTGCCGAAACGTCGTCGCAGGTGCCGAATCGTCGCGGTGCCGAAACATCGCGGTGCCGAAAAGTCCAGAATTCGTGCAAACAGACACCCCCAGCCCACCCGACAAAAAAAAGAAAAAGAAAAAAAAGAAAGACTGAAAAAAGAGAGGAAGGTTATACATTGAAGGGAAATAAAAAAAAATAAAATCAATGATTACCTCCTTCATTGTTTCTTTTCTTTTGAAATCTCCTTGGTGTAGAAGGATAAAGGAATTCAAATTGCCCAGTTTTCATCATGAAATGTACCAGTATATCCACTAAAAGCGACACGTGTTGGAAACTTGGAAATAATTAAGTACCTAAGAAATATATAGAATTCGATGATCATTGATGACCATTGCATACACTCAATATACGGTGTAATAAACTAGTATACTCCTCCGACTGACGCTTAGTACTTCGTGTAATAATCCCCGTATGAGATTTACTGACAATATATCTATTACTCCGCGGGATGCCAATTCCATTGAGTACCGATGATTTCTCTGTCACACGTCAGCGGTTTGTGTAGAGTAAACGTGGATTCCCGACACCCGGGGCAGGGCAGGGGGTGTGATCTAGATCGATACCAATAGATATAGTTATTGTTATCGACTCGTTACAACACATGTTGTCCAACAATTACTCCCATAGAAGTGATAGATTTCTTTGAGGCACCTATCAAAATATGTAACAAGTTATACAGCGATAATTTTCTTGTTTTTCTATTTTCTTTTTTTCATCATTGCTAAAAAAATATTTCTTTAGTCTTATTGAGGTTGAAAGGTTTGAAAATATATTTCAAGATGCTAAAATTATTGATTTTCTTTGATTTTCAATTCAATTCATTTTATTGACAACACCATCATACATTGGCATATAGTCATGAATACAACAATTAACATACATAAAACAAAATATCAAAGAAAGCATATCAGGTTTGTTGAAGGTTTTCTTTCCTAATGTCAAAGCACTTTTTCAAAAAGTTGGTTTGAACATATTTTATTGTTTTGATGTTTAAACAAAAGGATTGGACACAAGTTCTTAAAAACTTAGAACGTCATCTCCTCTCCTTCAAAAAGTTAAAAACTCTCCTAGCAGTTCTAATACTTGTAGGATTGATAATGTCACTAATAGGGTTTTCCTTCATGTGATTTTTATTTTTCTTTAACTTTGCCATACTTTTTATGATTCTATACAGTTCTTTTTATAAAAATTAACTTTCTAGTACATTAAAAAAATATTGGAAATATTGTATACATGTAGCACATGTGGGCATTTGTTTCGGAAATAAATTTATCCCATAGTACTAATAACTAGTGCTCACAATCATATCACATATATATGAATTATAATTTCAATACAAGATGTACAATAGTTAAAAATTAATACATGAAGTTTATCCTTTATTTAAGTATGTATAACTAACCTGAGGACTTGACATTGAGGTCCAAGCCAAAATGCAGGTTCCACCACCAATGACAATTCCATACTTGGCCAATCTGCGCAAGGTCTTGCTAAATCGGTGCATTTCTTTACGTCAAATCTAAAAATAAGTCAAGCACAGGGGCTACTTCATAGGATAAAAATTAATAAAATAATCTCTTTACAATTTGGTGAAGGGCTAGCTGTTCATTATATTGTAAAAGAAAATAGGATGATTAAAGAAAATACATGTCTTTGTGTATGGCTGGACAAGGATTTGAACCCAGGACTCCTGTATCACTAGTCTGGTGCTCCTACTTCTGTGCTATCAAGGTCGATAAGTTCACATTGTCAGGAATTACTAATGAGGTGGTAAGGTAGGTTCACCATTTAGAGCTAAACATGCTCTTAAAGTGACAGTTGAAAGCCCTGTCAGGGAAAAGTCTCAGTGCCTTTTCAGCCAGGGACAAAGACAGAATATAAAGAGGAATATAGTACTGCAAACAGGAAGGGTCGATTGCTGGTGGGCGAGTGGTGGCCAGATAGATCAGTTGATAGACAAACTGACTATAGATTCATCTTGCACCTTGGTATGGTTCTTTGCAACTTTCTCCCTTCATGTGGCATATAACCTTTAGTGGTACATACAGGCCATCAAACGTAGTATGAAAGGAGGAATTGCCAATGACCTCTATATCTTTAGTAAGGAGCTT
This sequence comes from Saccostrea glomerata, assembly GCA_003671525.1. NCBI lineage: Eukaryota > Metazoa > Mollusca > Bivalvia > Ostreida > Ostreidae > Saccostrea > Saccostrea glomerata. The sequence goes on along the minus strand of PRKT01000034.1, from coordinate 577,631 downwards.
TAACCACTGATCTACCCAGGACAATACCCACAGTCCATATAGCCAAAACTACTTCATCATTATAATCATTCACACAGCTTGTAGATAAATACAAGATTCAATGATTTGGTAATGAATTTTACAACTCTTCAATATCACTGCTAAGCAGTGTATGTACATGTATATTCCTACTGTTTCACAGCTGATTAACAATAACAGGATATTACTTAACTGAAGTTATATGTTATTATAGCGATTTGAGATAAACAATGTAAACAAATGCAAAATATCTCGTTAAATAATGTAAACTTTCAATCAATGTAACCCACAAACAGATATTTTTCGAAGAAGATAATTATTACTTCAGTTAGAATTATCTCTAAATTCCTGTTGTTACCAAATCACGGCGACAGGAGCAAAGGGAATAGAAAGCATTACAAATACATCATAAATATCAAATGTTAAGCATTATACTTAATTAATTACTTGTGTGCAAAGAGGGATATCAAACTCTGTCTGCTTTTCCGCGTCAAACTCAAAGTGACAAAATCACTTCTGCTAAGTCTTTGACCATGACCTCAGTTTGATGAATATCGATCCCGATGAAATTAAACAACTTTAAAATAAACGCAGAATCAACTGTTTTATATCCATCTCAGCCAACTGCTTACTGCCAACTGCTAAATGCTTACTGCCAACTACTCACAGCTTACTGCCAACTGCCACACATATCTAAATAAAATTTCATATTTATATTGATATATAAAATGTGAATTTAAAAAAAAAACAAAAATCAAAACAAGCCCGGATCCAGGAACTTTTTCGAAGTTGGGACTTGATTTCCAGACATGAAATATTAATGGCTGTCCAGAGATTCTGTGGGCGTCAGTCCAAATATCTAGCCCAGCAGAATCTCAACAGAGATTAACATGTGTCGTGATCGTCTGCTCCAGAGTCGCCGAGTAATGAGCTGGCTTAGTGGCCACAGGGAGACGAGCTCACTTTTGATTCCACTAGATACTCCTTCTAAGAAAGCGAGACTGCATGATATCGAAAGTGAGCTACTTTATGTTTTATGGCCCCAAACCCTGATCCTTACATCGTGGGTTCGAATCCATTCTTGGACGTGGTCCCGTGTCGCAGTAGGTGCTGGCACGAAAAAGATCCCTCACTGCTCAGTGGCCCTTAGTGCCGATCGAGTATAGGACAAAATTTGCAGCCCTCCGCCTGTTAGTTGTGGCGTCTCCATATGAAAAATTCTAGGGAGGGATGTTTAAACAACAGCAAACAAACAGTATCACAGATTCATAAAGAATCGAAAAACACAATATTTTCATGTTTTACAGCGTGTGAACACCTCATAAAGAGTTTTTGTGAATCTATAATCATTTAATCTATGAAGTTTCATAAAAACCATAAAATCAACGCATATATACAATTTGCATTAGACGGAAGTAAAGTCAAATTATTTTCCTTGAGGTAACATTTGGATAATTTTGTTTAATTTTATTTTATGTGTTCAGTTTCTTTGATGTCAAGCTACAGCCTCCTGTCTGAAGAATAATAAAAACCATGTAACTGTTGCATTTATTGTGCTTTTACCGGGAAACAAATCAACAAATTACATCAACTTTGATTGTTCATACAACTTGCTAGACATAAATTTATAATTTAAATTTTAAATGCGTTTTGATTGTACAAATAATTAAAAACATACGCATGGTGGTAAAAAGTTCTAATATGTAAATTGTTCTCAAAATATTGAATTGTATGGCATAAAACAAAACTACAAATGAAAGAGACAAACATTTATAATCTGCATAAAAATTGAGATTCTTGAAAATAAAACAAAAGTAATTGGCTGTTAAAATGATTAATCTCATTAATAACCCTTGGCTGATTGAAAATATGATAAACATCAGATGTGTCACTGAACACGCGGTAGGTTCAAATGCTCAACACATGTATTATGCCTAAATTTCTTGACTCAAACTAACAGCAAAATTTTCAAACAGCATAAGTGAAATATTGCGAAAGGACTAATTACTCCATAAAATGTGTACGAGAAATATGAGTATCAATGTATTTGTCTAAAATGAGACTGGGTTTTTACTGCATATGGACAATCTAAAGAATACAAAAACGTATCAATGGCTTGGAAAAAAGAATATTCGATGACAGGTAATGGGTTCTATCAGTCAATGGAATCTTACAAAAGAGGACAAGATCGCTCACCTGGCCTAAGATTGGACAGGCTTTTATAATTTGCGACGATTCAGATTGTAATATTCCATGGTATTTAACACCTATTTAGTAACATAGGTAAGAAGGAGCACATGTTTTTAAAAGTATTTGTTCGATACACAATGTTTTGAGCATGTAGAAATTAAAGCAAAATGGAAATTTGCATTCACAGGCAAGTCACGAAAAAAGTATCTCGTGCTGATATTTTTTATCACAATAGTAAGCGTAACAACAGATATATAAAATTACAATCCATGATGAAATTGAACACTCGCGGTATGCTAAACTTTCTCCTTATCTTCTATACTGTAGTTGATTGTCTGTGATGCACTAAGCCCTTGTCCATTTGATGCCTCCGATTGCAGCAAACTTTGTGCGTCCACGTGTGAAGTAACCACTTCCCCATTTGGCTGCACCTCTGACGTAACTACCGCTAAAACGAGGAATGGACTAACTTCTGAACTGTACCCTGAACTACCCGAAGAATTGCGACTGCGTGAACCCATTAATGACTCGATGTCCGATGATTCTGACGGCCTCTGTCCATGAACACCTGCTCGAATTTGGCGCTGGCGCCGTCTTTCACGCCTACGGCGTTCTCGATCGGCTTCGGCGCGATCACTTGGAATATAATGTTGCGGAAGTTGGCTTGGCATACGACACATTTTCTTGATTTCGTCCGCAAAACAACACACTATGAATAGTAACAGAAAACAAACACAGAATGGAATCAGTAAAATCAAGCCTACTGATTCCATCTCTCGGTGACGAGATCCGAGGTGGGTAGATGATATTGGATTTCTTAATACGAAGTCTGGATCCCAAAATTGTAAATATTTCTGTTCAATAACCTGAAAGTAAAAACGAGACGTTAGAACCTAAACTAAAGAGCTTGCATGTTACCCAGTCTCTAGAATGATGCCCCCGTTGGGCGCCTCAAACAATATTCTATATACATCTAGTACATTTTAAAAAACACCGCATGGACTTCAAATTAAAATAAGGCAATAACCACCAAACGGAAGGGGGGGGGGGGCTTTCATTGAACATTTCCAACAGTAAATTTATGTTTAGGGGAAACAAAGTCTCCCCTTCACGTGTCTGAATTTTCAATAGTATCACCACCTTAGGCCTAAATCCAGGTCCCAACTGTCGCGATTTTCAAAATTTTGGTAGAGAATTAAATTTCTCATTTCTTTTAGAAAAATGTACAAAAGATTAAATGTCACGAGAATTCACATGAATATCGGATGATTTTATTCCGACCTATTCTTCTTAAAAAGGGCCGTTTAATTCAACCATTTTTTTTTCAAACATTTTCTCTTCGAATTTAACTCGCCGATTGAAGGACATTATATTTTTTTTATTTGACCTTATATATAAGACATTTTAACCTTTTCCTTCGCATTATGTTATTTTTCGAAAACGTACTTGCAATAACGACATCATTATCATCTATCATATGGATTATGAATTTTTCCCTCATACATAGGCGTTGGCCTGAACAGGGAGGGGATAGATAGGTTTAGTCCCCCCTTTTTTGTAAAGATAGACATAATACATGTACAGATGTATAGGTTAGGCATTGAGAAATGGGCTTAGTCCCAAATCTTTTTGGTTAAGCGGCCTTTTCAATTGCCACCTCCCCAACTTTTTCGATTTGCTTCCGGCGCCTTTGTCATATCACTATTTGATTCACTGTAAAAACACATTCAAATATCAAATTTTTTCGCTGAAATTTGAAAAAATAAGCTAAATTCGTTTTCAATCACATTTAAAACAAAAACTGAAGACACTTGATGTGAAGTAATGGCTTTTTGCTTTATATGTCGTCCCACGATCGCTCTTAAATATAAAAAAAAAAACAACTTTTGTTTCGCTAAATTTGACTGAGTTAATATCCGGAAAACGGACATATGACCTTCCTTCCTCTGGTCAATTATAAGGGATACTGAATCTACTGTAAATAAAAGCATACAAGAAAAGGTCTGCTTGTTGGTCATCAATATAAATAAACAAAGATGTTTTGAATTCAGTGGTGATAATTTGAAACTGGATATTAATTTCCTGTTCAAAATTAGCAAATCCTTCAGATAAATGATGAATCAATAGATGAAATGAAAAGAAAGAAAGTTATACATTTTTGTGCCTTTCGAGGTTGGAAACTTTTTTTCAAGTTAGTTGTATTGAATCACTTCCTTCCCTCTCTCTCTTTAAACGATACTAACTTAATTGTTATTTCAATAGTCATGCATCTAATACAAGGCTGTTCTTTATTTCTATTTTTACAATTAAATTTGAATAATTCGATTAAATAAATTTAGTAATTCTTAAACGCTCCCGAAACAATAAAATCGGAAGAATCTAAACATACGTATAGCGGTTACTTCCCTTATCCCACAAAACTCTTTCTCTCTCTCTCTCTCTCTCTCTCTCTCTCTCTCTCTCTCTCTCTCTCTCTCTCTCTCTCTCTCTCTCTCTCTCGTTTTACTGATCCAAGGACAGTAAAAGTTCACAGGCACTTGTTTTGGAAATGAATTTTTAACCCATAGTATAATCATATTATTGTACTATGGGTAACAAATGTATTTCCGAAACAAGTGCATATTCTTATCTTATGGGTTAAAAATTTATAAGAGAAGAAAAAAAAAATAACGAAAAAAGGGATTTGGAATACATGATGTATGTAATTTTACTCAACTTTGCATGCACTTATCATGATTTTTTTAAAATTGTTTATACTTAAAACCTTTAAAATTCCTTTAAAAATCTTTTGCCCTCTAAGAGGGCTCTCCCTACCAACCTCATTCAATTTTATAACCTCCAAGAAACAGTGTTTATTAATTTCATTCCAAACTTTCTCATTTAATTTATAACTATTTTAAGTTCTTTATTGAAAGTATTAGTGATTAGTGAATTAAAA
>PRKT01000034.1:528929-570241 GCA_003671525.1 Saccostrea glomerata | reverse complement strand
ACACATCCAACTAAGGTGAAATGTTTTTAAGGTCAGTAGACATGTTATGTAGATTTGCGGAACGAAGGTCATTTTGCGCGCACGTGCTTGCAAGAGCGTGCACGTGCAACACGTGAATGACCAATATAATGTATATTGCCGTAGCTTTTCTATTTTTTGATGAAATGTTTTGAAACTCATAATGTAATGATGTATTAGTAGTATAAACAAGATGACGTAGTCAATATGGCAAGATCTCACGCGCTTGCACGTGCGCTACGCTCTGATTGGCTGAAACTTAAGTCTCAATATCTTTCTTGTTTTTTGACGAAATCCTTTGAAATTTTGAACATAGCCATGCATTAAGATATCCTACAAAATGATATATTGCAATTATCATGAAAACACGTGCATGCACGTGCGCTGCAATCTGATTGGCCGAAACTTTAAACAGCTATAACTCCCTTGGTTTTCAACTAAACAGGGTGGGATTTGGAACATAGATATATATAATGGACTTCTACAAGAAGGTTGGGTCACCCTGCACATACATACACGTGCGTGTACGTGCGCTGCAATCAGATTGGCTGAAATTTTAAACAGCTATAACTCCCTTGGTTTTCAACCAAACAGGGTGGGATTTAGAACATAGATAGATGTAATGGACTTCTACAAGAAGGTATGGTCACCATGCTCATGTATGCACATGCGCGCACGTGAAATGGGTAAAATCAAAAATACACTTGAATGAGCGTTTTTTTTTATACTTTTAGATTAAGTACTTTAATATTTAGCATATTAAAATATATAGATTGTGTAGAGAATATGATATGGTCATTACGCACATACATTAACATGCGCAAGTGTGCAATGATAAAATTTGATTGAATGAACATGGTACACTTCTGGGTAAACGTTGTTAAAGTCTCAAATCCATAAAGTTTGACTTCTTTAATTACGCTTGCAGGGAATATGACTATAAAAGGGAGTTGGGGAGCGTTTGGGGAACATCTGTAACGGTCCCCGTTACAATTAGCACTAGTTATTAGTACTATGGGATAAATTTATTTCCGAAACAAATGCCCACATGTGCTACATGTATACAATATTTCCAATATTTTTTTAATGTACTAGAAAGTTAATTTTTATAAAAAGAACTGTATAGAATCATAAAAAGTATGGCAAAGTTAAAGAAAAATAAAAATCACATGAAGGAAAACCCTATTAGTGACATTATCAATCCTACAAGTATTAGAACTGCTAGGAGAGTTTTTAACTTTTTGAAGGAGAGGAGATGACGTTCTAAGTTTTTAAGAACTTGTGTCCAATCCTTTTGTTTAAACATCAAAACAATAAAATATGTTCAAACCAACTTTTTGAAAAAGTGCTTTGACATTAGGAAAGAAAACCTTCAACAAACCTGATATGCTTTCTTTGATATTTTGTTTTATGTATGTTAATTGTTGTATTCATGACTATATGCCAATGTATGATGGTGTTGTCAATAAAATGAATTGAATTGAAAATCAAAGAAAATCAATAATTTTAGCATCTTGAAATATATTTTCAAACCTTTCAACCTCAATAAGACTAAAGAAATATTTTTTTAGCAATGATGAAAAAAAGAAAATAGAAAAACAAGAAAATTATCGCTGTATAACTTGTTACATATTTTGATAGGTGCCTCAAAGAAATCTATCACTTCTATGGGAGTAATTGTTGGACAACATGTGTTGTAACGAGTCGATAACAATAACTATATCTATTGGTATCGATCTAGATCACACCCCCTGCCCTGCCCCGGGTGTCGGGAATCCACGTTTACTCTACACAAACCGCTGACGTGTGACAGAGAAATCATCGGTACTCAATGGAATTGGCATCCCGCGGAGTAATAGATATATTGTCAGTAAATCTCATACGGGGATTATTACACGAAGTACTAAGCGTCAGTCGGAGGAGTATACTAGTTTATTACACCGTATATTGAGTGTATGCAATGGTCATCAATGATCATCGAATTCTATATATTTCTTAGGTACTTAATTATTTCCAAGTTTCCAACACGTGTCGCTTTTAGTGGATATACTGGTACATTTCATGATGAAAACTGGGCAATTTGAATTCCTTTATCCTTCTACACCAAGGAGATTTCAAAAGAAAAGAAACAATGAAGGAGGTAATCATTGATTTTATTTTTTTTTATTTCCCTTCAATGTATAACCTTCCTCTCTTTTTTCAGTCTTTCTTTTTTTTCTTTTTCTTTTTTTTGTCGGGTGGGCTGGGGGTGTCTGTTTGCACGAATTCTGGACTTTTCGGCACCGCGATGTTTCGGCACCGCGACGATTCGGCACCTGCGACGACGTTTCGGCACCGCGACGTTTCGGCACCCCGACGTTTCGGCACCTTAAGCGCGACGTTTCGGCACCTATGTAAATATTGAGTTATATTGAGTTATATTGTGGAGAAAAATTAGTTTAACACCATATAACTTGTGGTTGTATATTACTATTAGGAAATAGGTCTGTTTGAAATCATCTTTCTGATTAATAGTATATAAGTAACTCTTGGAAATCGAGCTGAAAGATAGGATTTTGCTACCAAGTTAAAATGGGTATGTATTACAGTAAAATGGAATAATTACGTTTTTTTAAACACTGAATGGTTAAATAAACATTTGATTTTCATTCTGGTAATCATTTTATGATAGTTATTCATAAATATTTCAATACTGAAGCCTCAATCAAGTTATCCAAAATTATTAGATCTGATAATATACATACATGAACATGAACATCACAAGCACTTGTTTTGTTTATGATTTTTAACCCATCTAGTGTTACACAAAGGTATTATTAAATACGTACACATCCTACCATGGGTTATTACATTAATAACAGGAATATTTTAATTAGTATGTCATTGTCTTTTACAGCTGTTAAAAAAATGCATCAGAATTTTTTTTTTCATTCATAACCGTAAATTGACTTTTATAAACTTTTTTCTGTACATATAGTCAGAAGTAAGTTTAGGGGAACTGGCATTTTTTTCTATCCAGATAATTTATTTCATGCAAAACAAGGATAGATTATTTATTTTCCCTTTCATTAAAAAAATATTATTTGATAAGAAGTAAAGAAAACACAAACGATTGATTTGTGTGTCATATTTAAAAAAAATTGATTTAATAAAATATACATATAATATTTAAATAAATGATACTATAACATAAACATTGTATTTGACATGGCACTCTATCATACAGATGCATGGTATATAAATATATATACAAATATAAATTGATCTCCGAAAGGATCATACGTAGTTTAATCGCTTGGTCCATACACATTGGCACAACGCCGCAAAAGCTGACTGGTGGTCATTTCCCCCTCTGAATACTTCCTCCATGCAGCGAACAGCTTACCATTTACATGAGTTGACCTTTTCTTATGGATGCGAACCATCTTCCCTTCGGAGATCAACTTTGCCTGTAGGGGGATCTGTTTTGCCTCTTTGTGTAGTTCCACCAACAACAAGTAGAAGGGAACAGGACCTCTTTGTGCAACTCTGCTGTTAAGCCTGTTGTGCCATCCCTCTACATCGTTGTTGGTGCGAATGGCGAGCATAAACACACTCCAGTTCCTGACAGGAAAGGTGGGGTTATTCAGCCACTGGCGCCACACATATTCCATAAGGGAATCGAGCAAGTCCGTCTGTACACGCCGATCCAAATGGTGGAATGTCTCGACTATGTGCTCTGGCGGCAAGAAAGGGAGGGCGAGCACTTGACGAATAAACTCGTGCACCTCTCCTCTTGTGTTGTAAGCCCTCTATAAAGATATATTTATTTATATATTACACATATTGTATCATTTATAAACATTTGAAAACATAAAAACTCTTATTATGCCTTAATTAAGGAATATTATTAAGAAAAGGATATTTTGTGTAAGCTGTTTATATATATTTTTCACAGATGCCGGTAGCATGCTGTATTTGATTTTATGTAATAACTATTTGTAGACCAAAACGTCAAAAAGATTATATATATTATATGTAGTGATTACGTAAATTAATCAAATAAAGTGTGTTACCACCCCCTGTGGTTACATTACAAATTTTGTTTAAAAATATGTGTATACCTGCAAACCCAGTTCTTGGGCCTTTCTGTACACGGCCTGGGTCCAATGGAACACACAGCCTTGTATGACAAATCCAGGAAATCTGTCCTGCACTGCTCTCCAAATGGCTGCCTCAAAGTCAACAACAAAACCATGGAGAGCGATGTTGTCTGGCAGGAGATGATCAATTGTCCTGAGAACCTGAAAAATTGCAAGAACTTTTAATAGTATGCAACATTTAAATTATTGCAAAGTGGTTTAGTAGTAATTGTTGCTATATACTCATATATTTTTTTTTAATGAAATGTTAAGTTTTTTTAAATTCATTACTTTAATAGTAACATTATTCTTAATTACTTTTGTTTGATAAACTTACTTCATAATAATCAGCCTTTCTTTTGCTAGACATGAAGCAAAATGCCAGAGGGATTTGCTTCATGTTAGCACCACTGCGGATAAAGGAGTGGATGGTGAAGAGTTGATACCAAGGTTTGTTGACAACTCGGAATGTGGCGTCCAGATACCAGGTTTTGGCCTTGGCCAGGAGCTGCAGCTGGTAGTCTGTATACATCAGCAGATGTCGACGGCCAGAAACATAAACATCAACATGTCTGAAGTCTGGCATCTGCTGCTCCAGGAAGCCCATGTCAAGCTATAAAATTTACAAAACAAGTCAGTTTCTATAAAATACAGAAGTGTATAATAATTTATTAGGTTAACGACAGTGTATGTAAATAAATAATTGTTTGCTAGGTATGATACTTATTGTAATTGTTGAAACTACCTCAAAATCTAAATCTTGTGGATCTTGAGGCCGCAGGTTCTGTCTAACCCTGTTAACAATCCTTGTCATGTTGGCAGGCTTTGGACGACTGGCAGGGGGAGCATCAACATCTGAGGCGGCATTCATGACATTTTCTACAATGCGGGGTGCAGACTCTGTAAAAATATTATCCACCGCCTTTTTCTTCACCTATAGTATAAAAAGGTTACATATAATAAAAAAAATTTAAATTAAAATGACACTATTGAATAATTTGCTGACTGTTTTACAATGTACAAAAAGCACAAAGTATTCCATGGTGTTTAGAAAAAATACTGACATATTTTAATAATCTTAATTATATTTTACTATACATATATATTATTGACTATCATAATAATAAGAAAAAGCTACCTCAGCTTTCATTTTGATGGCTAAATGGACTCCTGGCTCAGCAGGGTGGACATGATTTTTTAGGCTCTGCTTCTGATAAAAGTTTAAAGTTGAATTTTAAAAATATGTAGAAACAATGTTTTCATTAGTTTTTGCATATATTAAAGCTTTTTTCAGTGTTTATTGCATAAATTCTTATTTTAAAAAATGTTTCCTCTTTTGTGTAAAACCATTTTTTTACCTTAATAGTATACTGGAATCCACGGTTGTCGACCAGTTTCCTCTTGCCCCGTTTGGTTCCTGTGTCTACCACTTCATATTCAGCGACCACAGCCTCATCCTCCTCTGGAATGTCACCAATGACTTCCTCTCTGATAGAATCCTCGTTTACGGGAGCAGGAACAGCGAAAGATGTGTCCGCTACAAAGGACTGGTCCTCTTGCTGATTCTAAATAATAGTTAATAAAATTGAATATTCATACATGTATAATATAACTAATGCAGTGTACATTGTTACATGTTAATAAAAGACTGATACAATAATATATTTTGAAAAAAAAAAAACGATGCATTTAATATTCATAATTATAATTTAATGTTTATCATTTATAATACTGATACTATAAAATGAAATTATACCACAGGTCTGTCTTCTGGATCCACAACAGGTCTGTTTTCTGGATCCACCAAAGGTCTGTCTTCTGGATCCACCACAGGTCTGTCTTCCGGATCAATCAAGGAACCCAAGGAAATGTGAAATGTGGCATCTGCTGGGGCTGTTGATGTGTTGTCCTCATTTGGTTCCTCCTCTCTTTCATCCTCCGTGTGCTAAAATTATTAATTATTTTTCTACCTAACTCGTGTACACCAACTCTTCAAGTTTGTTTTAAAAAGAAACATAAAAGGCTTCAAAATGATTAATTAAACTGTAATGTATAGAACAAGTGGAGTGTTGGAATCTAACGTTTACATTCTTAATCACGTTAATATTGAATGTACCTGTTCCGATGTGTTCTCCCGATCCACCAAGGAAGTCAGGGACATTTGGAAAGTGGCATCTGGAACCTCTGATGTGTTGTTGACATCGTTTTCGTCATCTTGCGATGGGACCTCTGAGTTGTTGGAACAACCTTCGCAAGTCCAATCAAAATCTTCTTGGCCGTGCACTAATCTTCTGTACTCAGCTCTGGTTATGCCTGAAAATGTTGAATTATACCTTGATTAGATTTTACGGTGTATAAGATTTTGAATTTTAAATTGATAATCCCAGCAGCATATAATTTAGATTTAATACTTAAAATTCTTACCAGTATTGCATGTTCGATGCTGCCAGTGTTGACATTTGTCACATTGAAGTGCCTCCTGCCTTGGTCGAACAAAGGTATTGCAGCTGATGCAGTTGTCTGAAAAGTAAAAATTTGATAAACTGAGAACATCACAAATCTATATATTTTTGTAAAAACTTTGAGTTTAAATATACATAATGTAATGTTGGAAATTTTTTCCACTGCGTACTCGTATATTATTGTGAATTCAGTTTACTTTCAAGATGGAATTCTAAGTCTAAAATACTAGTACATGTAGCTCCTAAAAGGTTGCGATATATGTTTTAAGAAGTTTTTTTTTTAATCCCATGCTAAAGAAACCGTAACGATATTTTGTTTTAAAATTTTTTGACACAATGTGTATTTTTAAAAAGAACTAATTTTCAATCAGCACGGAACCTAGCTTATATCATGGGAAAGATTTTGCATTAAATGTTTTCTCAAAAAATATTTTTATATATGGGGAGGCAAATATGTTTTATCCTAAATTTTCACTTAATTTTCGGATTCATAAATTGTACTTTAGCGTTCTATATCCTGAACATCAGAGGCAAAACAAAAGATTGGTAAATTCAGCTATATTTAAAAAACAACAAGAATTGATAAAGTCAAGCATTAACTTCTCTAACATTACCATTTGATAAATGGGTTATCAAAATTGTTGTGTAACGTTAATGATGTCGGATTTGCGGACAATTTTTTTTTTCAAGTTCTCTGATATATCCTTTGAAAAATTATGATGCGTATTTTTTTTAAAAAAATATATTTCTTTCCATGATTTATATAATAGGGATTAGTTGTTTAAATTATAATTATTGCATGTATTTCTAGTAAGAACGTACGGTCCTGCCAAAAAAAAAAAAAAAAAGCCAAGATTTATATATATGTGACTTATTTTGCTTTATAATGAACATACCATATTTTATCAAATATTTGAGAAACCTTGACAAGTTCAAAATCCTGCCTTTCTGTATGCATTAATCAATCTATTCAGCTTTTAATTATCACTTAACACATTACTGCCAAACTGGAAATTATTGAGGTGATAACTTACACTGTATATGCAATAAATTCTAACAGCAGCAGACTTCACAGAAATCTACATGAGGTCGTATAATTAAGCAGTAAAACTTAAAGATTATACGGATGCAGCACACTTGATAAATGATCACTATATTCATCTCTTATAGAAAATTGTAATTATTTGAATAAAAAATCCACATGACATTATTATGATGCAGACGTCTATAAAATATTACTGTAATCAATGATAAATTGTAAATTTACGTCATTCATTTCTATGGAAGTAAAAGAGTTGAGTATTTCATGAAAATTACGGTACTATATAATTCATCGCATGCATAAACAATCATATCTTATTTTTTTTAATGTACACTGTCTAACCTTATAATTAAATATTTCTATCAAGAAAAATATCATTGCCACGCAGCTGTTTTTTTCCTTCGCATTTTCAACAAATTAATTTATCTTATTTAAAAATACATGTAATACCTTTGAGCACGATAATATATACTCGTAAAATATACTTTTTTTTTAATTATACGATATATATTTTTATATATTCAGTTCAAATTAATCAAGCGTTTTATTATTTTTAAGTTTCAACACAAAATACAATCAAGTTTAAAGCTATGCATTATTATATTGCAATATAAATAGAGATATATTTCTACATACCTGTCATTTCTAGTTTTCTTCTGGTGATGTTTGGAAACAAGTGATACATTGAAATCATGTAGAATCCTTCATATAGGCCCCTCATTTTCTGACACCTTGCGTTATATCTTGTGTATTGGGAAAAGTGACACATTGCACTATTGAATTTACTCGAATTTTTCTTTACCCCCCTCAACTGTCATCAAGAATTTGACACATTACGGATTATACCCTGTGTGCTAGGTATACCTTTATTATTCTACTCTCATTGAAAATATATTCTGTTGACAATTTTATAATAACTTTGACATTTAAAAATTTGTAATTCATATTCATGTAATTGATCTGAAAGACCATACATGCCTTGTTTACAAACACATGTACATAAGTTGAAAAAAAAGCAATTCAGTTTTACTAAATTCACCTTATAAATAAATTATCAAACCGGTTTTTACTATATTATTTAATATGATGTAAAAATTATAACAAAAACAGACTTAGAAAAAAAAACGATTTATTGTCTTCGAAAAAAAAAAATCGAGGTGCCGAAACGTCATATAAAAGTGCCGAAACGTCGCGGTGCCGAAACATCGGGGTGCCGAAACGTCTTTGCGATGAAGTGCCGAATCGTCGCGGTGCCGAAACATCGTGCACCCGTTTGCACTATGTCATGTTCAACATGTCTTGTTCACCCCCTTCCATAATTATTTTGGATATTGTGTTACTTGCCTTAATTATTTGTTCTGTGATATATTTAAAAATCATTTCAGTTTTTAAAAAATGTAATTAAAAGTCTTAAGCTGACACTGAGACATTTTATAAAACAAGCCTTTCCTGTCTTATTAAGGCATTAACTGTGTTCATTCCTATCTAGACTTGTAAATATATATAAAGAATAAGCGACAATCTGACATTTCAATGTTAGTAAATTCGAATATCCGCCACGAAAAATGCTTGATCGCATGTTTGCCATGTATTTTTGAATTGACCAATCAAAACCTTTGTTACACAAATACACATCGCGCAAGGAGGCCATTTCAAATATGAATGTAAACATGAAAAGACATCATGGACATGGGTAGAGGTTGTATATTACACAGAACATATATAAAAGGTGACAAATTTTAAGAAATAGCATGGTAACAACTTCACAAGGAATATTCATTTAAAAATAACGTTAAAGGCCTATTATCAAAAGGATTCGACAGGTGCGCGAAATGTCGAATCCAGTGAAACGATAGAAGGTAAATATACACATATAATCTGTAAGGAGAGGAATTATCATGGCCAGTACACCTGTAGGTGCGCAAAGAAGTAAATCCATCAAAGGGAAACGTGTTTTACCGGTGGTTCCCGGGGGCACACCGCGGGATAAATCTCCATCTGTGACCAAATCAGTCACCTTCAACAGAGAAACCGCCGAGAGATCAATCGGGGGAACACAGAGTGTAGCTAAGCTAAAGAATGACCCTCTCAGTTTGTCCATCAGTCTGTCTGTTAATGAAGAAATCTGTAATGCATCTACCTCGGAGGAAGAATCGGTACTTCGTGAGAAAGTCCCCACCCCCAAACAACCTAGCCGTCTCCCAGTGTACAGATCCCCTGTCGTCAATGGGGGAGGTACACCAAGGTCTAAATCTCCTCTGTTATGGAATTCTGATAATAAAGAAAATTTTCTTACTCCAGTGAAAGATGGACGTCGAGCTACGATGGAGAGCCATATAGATATGGCCAGCCCTGATCAGTTTTACAACTCGAATATGAGGACGCCAGCTAGAAGATACACACTGGACGATAAGTTACTGGCCACACCAGAATGTTACTCTACGGTGCAAATGGACCTCTCGCGGCATGAGATGATGTACGATAAAGAGACCAGCCTGTACGAGGAGGATAGCTCTAGTGTGACGGTTGCTGTTAGAGTCCGGCCCTACAGTTCAAGGTATTATTTCACTTCCTACAGACATTTTCTTTTATCTAATTTATTTAGAGAAGACATTTGAATTGCAGTTTAATGTCTGCGAGAGAGCTTATTTTCTTCATTAACATATTATATTTTGTTTATTTTATCAATTGTTTTCAAAACATATTTTCCATTTACGGAGACATTTTTCTCTCAAGACAATCAGCTGACAAAGCAATTGGGTTTGTTTATCTGACCATTAAAGGACCTAGAACTGCATGGAATATGTGTATAGATTTTACCAGTTAGTATAGTATATTTAAGATAACATATAAGATTAAATCAACAATCTGCAGTAAATAATCTTTTAATCTCAGACATTCTTACTTTGATAAGTCTAATCCCTTGGACAAAAACCAACTACAAACTGGGGACTTTTGTAATCACAGATTTGTTTACCCTCTGTAATTGAATAATAAATTAGTTGTTTATACTTTTAGATTTTGATATGAGCTCAGCATTTATTTGATATCTGATATCAATAAATTTGAACCCTTACTGGCATTAGATGTTTTGGAGCATTTCCATTATTGAATTCCAGTGCTCCCCTATTTATTGTTTTATAAACTATTCATTTTAATACCTGATAATTGCAGAAGTGTCATCTAAATACTTTTAGCCATCTATAATATTGAATGATAAAGCTTCAACTCAATACTTTTAGCCTTCTAGTGTATTGAGTGGTACACATAAAAAACACACCATATTTTATATAAATCCAAGTGATAGGTATCACTGATACCTAATTTCCAGCAGCTACTTTCATATGATATACAGGTACACCTCCAGCACTGAAAAGTCAAGCAAACTCTTAAAAAGGTCGCCCTTTGTCTGTTGAAAATGAAGATTTCTAGTCTTATATCTATTCATGACTAAATGAAATGATATATTTAGTTGTATGATGCTATTGATTCATCCTCACATGGTCATTGATGTAATTTTCCAGGGAGCTGAGTGATGGAAATGTCCGTTGTGTGGTGTCGATGGACGGCAATGAGACGATGGTCCGAGCCCTTGACAGCGGTCATCTGTACAGATTTAACTTTGACTTCTCCTTCTGGTCCTTTGACAGTACCCACTGGGAATTCGCCGGCCAGGAGCGAGTGTATCGCCAACTGGCCCAGCCCCTACTGGTGAAGGCATTTGAGGGATACAATACTTGTCTGTTTGCCTATGGTCAGACCGGCAGCGGGAAAAGTTATAGGTTTGTGTTATACTGTTTACCGATTGCTTATTATAAACACAAATATAAACATTCAAAGCCTCAAATAGTCAAATTCATATTCATTGTTGATTTAAATAGTTTTGATACAAAATGAGGAAACAGAAATTCCCTTTAGATCTTGTCATCTACACTGGTCCATTGGAAACTCAGAAAATATTAGGATAACAAATTTGCAGTTTGTGCCAATCAATAAAATATTTTATGTTTTTTAACATAAAGAATTTACTGATTATAAGATATCTGGTAAAAAAAATGAGAACGTGTAATTAAGATACACATGATATCGTTGCCATAATGATTGCATATTAGAACCTTTTACTATTGATTAGATGATAAAATTTATAGTATTTCCAATGATGTGATCTTATGTGATTCTGATGTTAATTGTGTCGTTTTCAGCATTATGGGTCACGGGAGTGAGGTGGGGATCATCCCCCGGTTCTGTAAGGAGCTGTTTGCTAGAGCTGACCAGGATCAGGAGGTCACCAGAGACTCGGAAATGGTCAGTTCTCACCTGTAAATTACCTGTAGATTACCAGGTGTAGTGGTTAGGAAATCTGTATAGGAATATGTTTCAGTAGAACATGTACAAAAAAATGTTTAGAAACATGATTGAACAAAACTGTCTTTTACCATGGTGCTTGTTTGATAAAATCAAAGATTGCCCAATTACACAATATACATATCATAGTAAAACTAAATGGCTATTCAATTTGGCTTGTTTAAAATTTCATTTTCTTCTACTGTCTGGGACAACAATGGCTCTTTTGCATGTTTGCTGTGAAAGTTCCATACTGTTGAGATTTGTTTAGAACATTAACCGCATGACTGAGTATATTATGCTTTATTTTCTTTTGTTCCTATCCTTTTCTTTAATGGAATTTTAAGTGGGTTTCATTTTAAATCTTAATGTTTAAAACAAAAACCCATACATTGAAATCATCATTGTTTGTTGACCAGCTTTCATGGACTTTGTGGGTCACCCATACCCCCTTTCCTCCCCCTCCCCATTTTATATCCCCTTGTATGGTTTTCATCAGCATAAAAATTAATGCCATACTTCATTGAATCTTCTGCCCTTTATGAGTTTCCCACAAAATCATGTCCCAGTGAACCAGTTAATTTTGATTTTCCATGATCCCCACGAATAAAAATGATTCCACAGCATGTCCAGTATGTAATCAGTTAAGATGGGTCTTTTTGTGTTTCCACTTTAGAGCAGGGTTTGACTCCTCAGATGCAAGTGAAGATAAATGATTTATTTTAAAGTTCATTGTAAAATTAAAACGAATGCAATAATCATATTGGGAAAACAATACAGATCAGGTTTGATAGCATTGTTTTTCTAGTTTAAACAATATTTTCTACGTGCTGTAAAGCCTTAAGTCAATCTATGTAATTTATAGATCCTTTAAAAGCATTTTACTTCTAGGACATGTTCTGTGCTGGATGTACTGACACAGAAAGGGATAGTCTAACACTCTATGAATTGAATATGCTTATAGGGCAAAACAGTTTAACTTTACTGTACTTTTTAAGTATGATTCATCATTATGAATATGATCCTGGGTGTAGAAATTGATAATTAAAGTGGTTTACAAGATTTTTGAAGGTATTGGAGGGCTGACTGTTAAAATTACATATAAATCCTGGTTAACATGTAATTCCCCCTGTCAATCAAGGTTCCCCTAATCAGTGGGGAACACACAGATTATTGACTTTCTATCATGGTATCATTAAAGGTGAATTAAATGGAAACATTATGGGTCTAGGCATTTTGGTAATATCTTTACAGCCCTTCACTATCAGAAAACCTAGTCAGCTGAGAGGGTGGGTGATAAGTAACTAGGTGTATTGCTAGTGTCTAAATTGTGAATATTTTATCAAAACTCAATTATATACACATAAAGAAATTGGCATTCTATTTTAGTATACAAAGAGGAGAAAAAAAGAAATTAGCAACTATGCTTGATGATATCTTGTTGCTCATGGTTTGTTAGTAACATGATAATTGTTGATTCTCAATGTGTAGGAAAAGAATAAAGATGATTGCAGATTTTCAATATGTTGAACAGATATTATAACTGCAGAACTCTGGCTCCAGTTAGATTGTGTATCGGGTGATTGTAATCAAAGCAACAAAGATCATTGTCATGTTTTTGAAGACATTTAAAAAATATTTGGACTTTTTCATTCAAGAGGATTTTATCAATATAAGTAGTGTATTGATTAACATAAGGGTCTTTAAATTGAAAGTGCTGAAATGAAATGAACTGATGATTTTGCTGTTAGGGTACATTGTTCATGTATAGGCAATATATTGGCTGGTCTGAACAATATGAAAAGTCTTGTCATTGTGAAGTCTCTCAACTCAACAATATATAAAGATCCATACACAAGATTAGGGCTTAAAAGGGCAAATAGAACTTTTGATGAAATTAAATACTGGCCTGCAATTTCAATTTTAAAATTCACTTACATGTCTTAGGTGTATCAAGATTACCATTGTCAATAGTGAGTGATAAATACCGAATGATAAGTTTCTTTGTACTCAGTTATATATAGTCAGGTGAAAGAATTTAATGAGAACTACAGCACTAAGAATTTTTAGATATTTGAATTCACTGGTTCATACATGTATTTAGAAAATTTTGATTTCTAAAGCATTTAAATAATAGAGGATAAATAAAAACTGATGTTTTTGTATAAATCATCTGTAATTGAACCTTGCATTGATATGGGAATCTATATTTAATTAGGGCCCCGCAAGGATTTGCGGGTGCCCTATAGTAATCACTCTGTCCGTCTGTCTGTCTGTCTGTCTGTCTGTCCGTCTGTCACTCTTCCGTCCACAAATTTTCTGTTTTTTTCTAATAACTTTTTTTATGGTTGCCCAATCAAGTTCAAATTTGGTATGGTAGTTCAGTAGGCAGAAATACATATTTTGATGCTAAGTTTGGTTCTCTATGTCTTCTGGTTTGGAGCTGGGGTGGTGGGGTAGATTCCTTAACTATGCATAAGAATGAATGGGCAACTTTTTTTATGGTTGCCCAATCAAGTACAAATTTGGTATGGTAGTTCAGTAGGCAGAAATACATATTTTGATGCTAAGTTTGGTTCTCTATGTCCCCTGGTTTGGAGCTGGGGTGGTGGGGTAGATTCCTTAACTTTATATACAAAAGCATTGGCAAAGAGAGATAACTGCTGAAGATGTTCCCATTGTAAACTGAATGCTGCTATGAGTCCCTTGGGATTAATTAGCTTTTCTCCTGAAGAAAATCCAGAGCATTATCTTTATCTGTCAAATTGAGATGAATTACCACCTCTGTCTGCAAATGAAGTTTGTTTTGAAGTTAAGTCAATTTGGAATGCTATGAACACTCTGTAATGTGGATTTAAATATTATAATTTTTTATAATTTATATTTGTTAAATAGTTATGATTTCATTGAATTCTAATAACAAGAAATAGATTAAAGAAGATTTTTTGAACCATTTTTTGATTTACTTTTTTCACTTTATGTTAATTCAAGCATATTATTAATTTTTAGAATAGTTGTATAAAAACCCCATTCTATCATTAATACTGAAAAAGTTCTTATTGTACTTTAGAAGAAAATGATGAGAGAGGTACAATTAATCCCTTGGGATTAATTATCTAGCCAGCTGCAGAAAATTAAGTAGGCTTTTCTTTATTCTGTCACTTTAAGATTAATGAAAACCTTTGTCTGCAACTGCTGTTTGTTTGAAGTTAAGGTCAAGCCTTCATGACAAGGCTGGCATTTTATATAACACAAATTCTTCATAATTGTTTAAATATACATTAAGTTGTTCTTTACTGCCTAATGTAAGTACAAGGATATTATTTTCAGGTTTTTGAATATTCAGGAATTATCTTGAAATTTTAAGAATACAGTTGCTGTTGCTTATTCTTCGTACATTTTTTAATCATTCCGTAAGCTGCACCCTATTAATTCTACCCCATGGCGGGGCCCTTGCTGACTGGTCAGTTTTCTAGTTACATTTTGATCCTGTATTTATCCATTCTATTTGGCCAGATAATATGCAGTTTTATACACAGGGGCTAAAAAAGGTTAATAGATATTTTAAAAGAAAGATTTGGCAGTACTCAAATAATCTTGGTTCCTGTTATGAGAAAACAGTTTTTAGAAAGCAGAAAGCATTGTCAGTGACCTTTTAATAAATCTTGTTATGAAAAAAAGAAAGAAAGAGTTAAAACTGCTTAAGTCTTTGAAATAACACAACAAAAATAGAAGCTGTGTAAAAAGTAGACACAGGGCCAACATTTCTGGTGTGATAAAACGGTCAACCATTTACTGACACTTCTTGACCACAGTTAATCATATTAGGTGTAGCTTAAACTTATGATACAGGCTCTTGGCAGGTGCTCTGAATATAAAGAAAAAAATATATGGCATAAAAGTGATAAACTTTACAGCTTGTAAATTTGAACCTTGATTTTTCAAAAGTTGGTATCAACTGAGCTGGAATTCCAACACTTTTCTCTATGTATTTTACCTTGAGCAAGATATCTGAATCCTCTGATTTCTTCTTTCTCATCCCCCTTCAACACATTTTCTCATATTTCATCAGTTTTATTTATAATCTAAATGTATGAAGAAAATTAGAAGAGGTATTGGTAACTGTGACCTTTACAATATCTGCATGACCACACATGCCTTATGCTGCATTAACAGCTACTCAATGCATGACTTAGCCATGCAATACAGCTCAGTAATGCATAGATCTCATATTCATTATGTCCCCCTTCGAAGAAGCTGTCTGTCGGTCCATTTACTTTCCATTCATTTTCTTCACAACCGTTGCACATACTTAAATGAAATTTGGTATACATGTTTATCAGGTGAATATCTAGGTCAAGTTTTGTTTTGGATATGATCGCACCATTTTTGACAGAGTTATGCCCCTTGGACATAGAAAAAATCCACTTATTTGCAGTTTCCATTAATTTTCTTTGCAGAGGTTGCACATATTGAAATGAAATTTAGTATACAGATGTTTCAGCTGAATATCTAAGTCAAGTTCTGTTTTGGGTACAATCGCACCCTTTTTGTTAGAGTTATGCCCCTTGGACTTAGAAAAATTCCACTTATTTGCCGTTTCCGTTCATTTTCTTTTTTTTATTTCATAATTATTGCAGGTAAAAATCAATGTTGAGATTTCCTTCTTTGAGATCTACAATGAGAAGATACATGATTTACTGGCATCCTGCAAGGAGAAAGGTGGAAAGAAACCGACGGTTAGTCCTCCCTCAACAATTAGTAGAAATACAGTAATCAAAGCTGTACCAATATTTCTGTGTATTTGTTTGCAAAGAAATTGACTGTAAAAGAAAACAGAAAATTAAAAGAATATACGTAATATAATATAGTCATTATACAGTATATATTATACATGTAAACGGAGAATAATGATATCTTTAAGATGAAATCTGTGTACATTTTAGCTTAAAGTACGAGAACATCCCGTCTTGGGTCCCTACGTAGAAGGACTCTCTACATATGTTGTCAACTCATTTGAAGATGTTGAGGTAATTATAGATACTGTCCTGTAAATCATTTATACAAACTCAGCTGATAACGAAGATTGCTCTTAACATGTTAGTATAGAGGGCACCAATACATATTCATCACATATTTATAACATGTATAAGTTTACAGTTTTGTTATAATGATGTAATGATCAAAAGATTTCTTTACTTGAAATAAATGAGCTTTATTTGTATAAATATTATGAATTTATGATACCACTTCATATATGTTTCATATATAGGGATGGATAACACTAGGAAACAAAAACCGTGCGACAGCGGCGACAGGGATGAACGACAAAAGCAGTAGATCTCACTCCGTATTTACATTGGTTCTCACTCAGACAAGGGTAAGGGTCTCCTATAGAGTAACAAGTTACCTGTCAGGTATTATAATCCTTGAAGATACTCATATTTTAAAAATATACGTTACCTTTATATATATTTATACATGTCAATTCCATATTTATTGGGATTCATGAAGAAGAATAACTAACGTTATTTTCATATTTTCCTGATCAGGACTTAATGTATGAAACACAGGTAGGTTTACAAAGGTAGTTTTTGGATTTATTTGATTTTTATAACAGCTTGAATACTAGACTATGTATTTGATATATATCAGATTGATTGCTGTTTGATGCTTCTATCATGTTCATTTATTATTTAGAGAATTCCTCATTGATCATTTGTTGACATTTGATATTTTTATGTGTTTCTTTAACTAGCTTTTTACAGTACCATATTTAAATCCCAGTATCTTTTTAGAGCTATTTTTCTCGATACAGATTAGATTTACTTCACAGATCTAGTATCATGTACATATTGCAAGGCATGCAGAGACTTCTTTTAAATATTTTCCTGACTTATGATGCACTGTACTTGGAATAAAATGTTTCTGCTTATAAAACATCAGCATACCCAGCTAATTTTCTTTTTCAAATCGGAGTAAAGAAAAGTATTTTCAAATAAAAGTTACAGTTGTTCTGCACCTAGAACTGTAGAGAACCTTTTAATTTTATTCACAAAATAGGCACAGTTGTTATAAGATTTTTTGTACAATTTGCTTTTTTTTTTTTTTTAAATCCTTTATAGATAGACTTTTTTTCACAGGAAATCCCCTTGTTTTCTTAACACACTACGATCACAGAATGTTTTTTTTATACACTTAAATGTGTGTTTTTACTCATTTGTCTTCATGCCTTATATTTCTAATTTATAGACAGAAGAGATAGAAGGCATTCAACATGATCATTCCATCACCAGCAAAATAAACCTGGTAGATCTGGCTGGTAGTGAGAGGCAGTCACAGGCTCAGACCTCAGGGGAGAGGCTCAGGGTAGGTGCATCAGACATCGGGGTAAAAGGATAGGAAACTCATCTTCAGAGGGTCTAGGGGTATATCATGCCTAATAATGTATTATTTGTTATCTTCTTTTGCAATTTGTCATTTTGAAATCAATACCAGGCAATTAATATATTTTTTTTTTCATTACAAATACAAAGCAAAATAAATGGTTTGAGGTGATAAATATTCGGTATTGAAATGAGGTTGTGAAACTCACATATATTTCTGGCATGCAAATTAAAGTTGGTTTACAGTAAATATAGGGTCCATGGTTAGGACCTGGGTATCATGCAATAAATTATACTCTAAACTAAATGAAAAATAGTTAAATAAATATTGTTATTTCTCATCAAACTTAAGTTTTAAACTTCTGATATAAAGGATTTAGGGCAAAGATATTTTTGTATATCCACTTCTTTCACAGGAAGGTGCTAATATAAACAAGTCCCTGTTGACCTTGGGCAAGGTCATTTCCTCTCTATCTGAGCAGTCCATCATGGGATCCAAGAAGAAAAAGTTCTTTATTCCATACAGGGACTCTGTACTTACCTGGTGAGTAGATTTACTACTGTACATGTAGCATTACTTTATAATTATGTAAATTTTTATGTTTATTAGAACTCTGATAATCAATAATTGTTTGATTTCAGGCTCCTGAAAGAGAGTTTAGGAGGAAATTCTAAAACAGCCATGATTGCCACCATAAGCCCCTCCCACCTTCACATAGAGGAAACCCTCAGTACACTCAGATATCCTTTGGCATCATCTATTTATAGCATATCTAATATACTGTAGAATGTTTTTACCAATAGAATGCTGTCAAATGTCAAAAATGTTCGTTTTGAATTTTTATACATGTACTAGTACAGTTACCTTTTTTTGAAGACTTAGGCCATCCTTAAAAAAATTTTTTTTTGCGGTAACGCGCCTCATCATTTTAGGTGTGGGTAGGTAGGTAGGCTTATTTTTTTTTTTTTGGAGACAAAAAGTCAGAATTAAATTTCGATTATATAGAGGTATTAACTATAGATTTTAGATTTCACTTTAAGTTACTAATCAAACAAGAAAATTAAGGCAATTCTTAATGAATCCAATCTTTTATTGTTCAAATATCAGAACACATCAGTTCTTTTTTAAAAACGGCGTCTTCAGGTGCAATGGGGATGTAAAAAAATGTCAATAGGATAAAATTAGAAAATGGATATGAAAAAAAAAAAAATTTTTTTGAACCCATAAAAAAAATCCAGTAGGGTGGATTTTGGTGAGTCGGTCGCGTAACCGCAAAAAAACAATTTTTTAAGGATGGCCTTAGTTGACATAGGAAAGAAGAAAACGGTTATTTTTTATTCATTTATTTGTGTCCTAGTTTTTTGAAACCATAAACATAAATTTTTCTTAACAAAGTTCACATATGCCAAGCAGGCACGAGCCATTGTGAACCTGGCCCGAGTTAATGAGGATCCTAAAGCCAGGATGATAAGAGGTAATTAGCTATTGCAAGTATTTTTTTCCTTCAAATCCATGCTGAGAAAATCAAATATGAGCATACCAGAAGCTATATTTATTGTGAAATGAATGAAGAATACGTGTTTAGAAAAAAACAAATGAAAAAATTTCATTTTTTCGATTTTATTAACCTTGTTTATATCATCTTGTAGAACTGAAGTCTGAGATCGACCGTCTGCGGAGTCAGAGTGGCGTTATGAACGAGCAGCAGCAGTCGGCCAGTCTGGCGGAGATCGCCGCCCTGAAGGAGAAACTTGCCTTCAGGGAGAAGGAGATGGAGGAAATGACAAGGTATACACTATAGCCATTACAATATAATCTGGTTGTCAACTGCTTTAATTTTCCAATTAAAGATTTTTTCCGGGAAAGGGTCAATTTTTATTTGTGTTAATAATGATGTACATGTGCACTTATTTGAAGATCCTGGTTGGAGAAGCTGAGATTATCTGAGGAGAGAAAAGTAGAAGAGGCAAAACAATTAGAGGTCTGTACTGTCTAATTCTTTATTTGATTTATTTTCTATTGAGATTAAAGCCTTTATGCACTTTAAAGGTTTGTGGAGTGGAGATACCAAATCTTTGAAACTCAATATATTAAGATATGAACAACTATTCTGACACGGATTTTGCATTGTTCCGTGTGAAAATTAATTTTTCATTTATTCATTAACAGAAAGCTGGTATAACGTTTAAAGTGGACAACAAACTCCCCAATCTAGTGAATCTAAACGAGGACCCGCAGCTGTCTGAAATGTTACTGTATGTCATCAAGGAGGGCCAGACACGGGTGGGGAGAATGTGTCCCAGCTCTAAACACGAGATTCAGCTCAGTGGAGCCCTCATAGCTGACAATCACTGGTTAGTAAGCTTAACATATAATAGATCAGAGGGCACATATAACCCTCTAAACACGAAATACAGCTGAGTGGGGCCCTCATAGCCGATAATCACTGGTTAGTTACCTTAACACGAGATTCAGCTCAGTGGGGCCCTCATGGCCGATAATCACTGGTTAAAAAACTTGACAGGCATAAAAAATCAGAGGGCATATATAACCCTCTAAACACGAAATACAGCTGCGTGGGGCCCTCATAGCCGATAATCACTGGTTAGTTACCTTAACACGAGATTCAGCTCAGTGGGGCTCTCATAGCTGACAATCACTGGTTAGTAAGCTTAACAGGCATAAAAATTTAGGATATAGACTAGTGAGATGGTAGAGCTGCAGTTCTGAATTATAGAGTGCTTGTTTGGGTGTTCTGATCTTGAACACAGCCCTGGTGAGTAACTAGATGGCTCAGTGGAGCCAACATTACATGTATACATGGACAGTAAACCCAGGTCATTTAACACTGAAAGACGCTCTCATAGCGGAGAAGCACAGTTTGGTTTCAAGACAGTAAATCCTTGATTGATTAATTCAACTTTCCATGTGTTGTTTTTGAGGTACATGTATTGCTAAATGGTTTAAAAATATTTATATTTCATTGATGGTGCATTGTTTGAACATAGTCACAGGGAATACACATGAAATTACATAAGGCTTAAACAATGAATGCATTCTTGACACTGTATAGTGATAAAGACAATCTTTTAAATGACTATTTAGAGATGCTATCATTTGTCTGCTGATTTTATCTCTAGGGTTCTTTTTGAAGTGACGGTAAGCAGTCTGCTCATCTGATTAAAGGTCAATCCTGAGGTGTTTGGGTTATGTCGGGAGAAGTCATTGTTTTTGTTTATTTTTCAGTATCATAAACAATGAGGAATGTGTAGTAAGCATCACTCCAATTGACGACTCCCCAACCTATGTCAATGGCAATCTCATCTCAGAGCCAACTATTCTTCATCACGTAAGTGTGTCAGTCAAGTATTAAGACGTAATGGATGTAAGTGGGTTTTTTTTCCAGAATGAAAAGATTTGCTAATTCTCCGTATGAACATTTACTGTTTTCATTGATTTGTTTGGTTTGTTTCAAATTCTAAAGGTAGAAATACAATGGTCTAAATAATAATTAGGTTGAAGTACAGGTATGTGATATAACATGAAATTGTTTTTTACAGGGTGACAGAGTGATTTTGGGAGGTGATCATTACTTCAGGTAAAAAAAAAAAAAAAGAATTGATTTAACGTTCAAATTATTATTTCGAAATTTAAATAAAATACAGCTGTGTATGCATGTTATTAAAAAATGTAATATTTTTCAGAGAGAGATTAATAAGTTAGGTCAGTAGTTGAGATTGTAAATAAGAGAGGAACACTATAAACAAATAAATTAATGTGAATCCTTTTAATTCCAAGGTTTAATCACCCTATAGAAGTGAGTAACAAACAAACAACACCAGCTCAACAGGAAATGAAAGATTTTGAATTTGCTAAACAGGAAGTTCAACGAGTGCAGGAGGCCAGGTAAGTTTAGAGGGGCAAGAGGTCATATTCTTCAACAATAGTATAAAATGTCATCTTGAGCTACAAAATAAAATTCCATTGAACCAATATCTTGTCTTAAAACCATGAAAATTTGACCTCTTAATTTTAAGTGATTTACAATATGTATAATGTTAGATCAAAATCAAAAGGAAAAAAAAGTTGTTTTTTTTAAGGATATCCGATCCTCAGCCAGGAAGGATAACTCCAACAAATAATATTTTATTTAAAAAACATCAATATGAGGCTTGAAAATGAAAACTTTCCATGCAACAATTTTCATCTTATTCATCTTTATATGATTCAAGGTTTAGAGAAGTATTAGAAAAGGTCTTATAAAAAGTTGACATTTGTGCCCCATAAAAGGGAAAAAATAAATACAGTTTTAGAGAAGTGAGATTTTCTTGAATCAAGCATCATATACCAATGCTAATTAGCATGATATGAAATTAGAAGTTATTTGTGATGTCTTGCAATGATAGCAAAGACCTTTTACACCATGTATCATATAGAACATGAAGGAAAGATAAGACACAGAATACCAAATAAGTATAAAATTCATGACAATTTCTCGAAAAGCCTGGATACATATTGTTTTTAAACCTAGAATATATTTGTTGATCAATTTGCAATTTGAAAATGCATAACCGATATTCCTATTCGCTTTTTCTGAATATATATTGGATTTTGACAATTTTTCCTATACGTTATGATTAACTTTAATATTTCACTTTTAAGAAATACTGTGGATAAATTAACATTACTTTGTGGATTCAGAGATATATTTATGAGTATTTTCAATTACTTAATTGCTAATTTTATAAACCTGAGGATCGGACTACCTTAAAAAGGAAACTTTTCATACCACTTTAAGGAAAGTGCATTGAAAGAAGAAAATTCTGTGTGGTTAATCAAGTTAAACAGATGATTATAAGTTAAATTTGCATATTTTACCTACAAAGTGTTTTAAAATTCTTTTTTCTCGAAAAAATTGACTGTTAAAATTGAAAAAGGATTAAGAAAAAAGTTATATTATTTTGATCCCAGATTACAAGCAGAGTTGGAGGAGGCAAGAAAGCAGGCCAAAGAGGAAATGTTTTTGGAGTTAGAGGAAGCTAAACGGGAAGCCGAGATGGAGTGGCACTCAAAGAAAACGGGCTACGAGGACAAACTGACAGAACTAGAGCAGTCACGACAAGAGGCCCAGGAGTTTATACAGAAACTACAGAAACAGAAAATGGTGAGTCAAATAGGAACTATAATAGAATCATAAAATGGTAAGTCACACAGAAACTATTGAAACAGAGAATGGATAGATTTTAAAGAAATGTGAAATTGAATTGGTTCATGCACACAATAGTTAACCTGTCATGAATAGATATAAGGAGAAAATCACTAGCCTGACCCCAGTGATAATTGCACATATTGGTAACCCCCCCCCCTCCCCCAAATCCAAAAAAGATGAATTAGCATTTAGTATTGCCTGTTAATTTCCACCCCTGCCTGTTGCTAGAGTGGCATAAATATGCCTTGATAATATTTATAATAGAATAGATTATGATTGAAAAATTAAAACATTTAAGTTATTACTTCTTATCAAATTTTTGTATATCTCAATCATTTACGTGAGCACACGTACACAAAAAATTACAAATATGATTGTATTCTGTTTTAGCTTTTGGAACAAGAAGTGCTTGCTGGCAGAAAAAGACAACAGTTGGAAGCTAAAGCTGCTGAAAAGGTGAGTTACATAGTGTACACACTATATACCCTAAGGTAACAAAGCGTACACTTCATAGAAAAATTCTTAACACTTACCCACATGATAGTATTATTGCGTACAACAGACATTGTATTCAGTAAGATACACTCTATCTATAGGTTGCCAGCCAGCCAGATTCTGCCCGAGGCTCCAGACTTCTAGAGTTTTTGGAGACAGAGAAACAGAAAGCAGCCCAGAGAATAGAGGAGGTGAAGCAGAGGAGATCTGAGATGATGTCTATCACCAGACGTAATGGGTTCCTGGAATCAGGGAAAACAGATCTGTACAAAGTGGCACTACTGCTAAGAGAGGCCAATAAAATCAGCCAACTGCTAAAGAAACACACGGTTAGACAACTGTTATCTCTTAAAAATTCAACTGTTTCACAAGGGAGACAATCAAAATTATAAAACTCCAATATTGGAAGTAAAATATTCATGTAAGACATATATTCATGTAGGACTTTGCTCTTGAAAAACTGAGAATGCCGATATGAAAACTTCACATAAGGATTCTCTTTGTTTTGTAGACCTTCTGTCGGTTTGATTATCTGGAGGAGGATAGAATGAAGACGAAGATCAAAGTGACTAACACTAAGCTTGGGGTCTGTACCTTCTGGTCTGTTGTCAAGTTTGAGGATAAACTGATGCAGATGAGGGATCTTTATCAGGTCAGTGGAGAAAACATCTGAAGAGAGACAAATTAAATAAGAATTTAGAAAATTAAATGGTAGAATTTAAGAGTTTACAAATTCACATTTTGACAATAAGGATAAATTGTAAAGCATCAAGTTTTCAAAAGATTTTTAAAAATTCAATAAAAGGTTGTCTAGATAGTGACTTTTTCATAAATTTCTTTCAATACATCCCAGAATGATGCAGACAGTTGTGTGGATGATGAGTTATTTAATGATCCCAGTGATAAGTGGGAGCAGGATCTGTCTGGTACACCAGGGAGATCCCCAAAAAGGTGAGGCACGAAGACAGATTGTATAACACTTTATATCAGAATATTATATACTGCTGAATTGAGAACTGAAGGTATTGATTGAAATCTTTTATTTGTAGCCGACTTCATCGTAGATCTTCTGTGACATCACCATACAGAACTAGTATTTCCAGTTTTAATGCCAGCCTTATGAAAGGTAAGTAAGTCTTCAGTATTATAAAGCAAAGCATAAACTATATATATCTAGAATGTTTAGTTGGGAACCGATTGTCTGCTTGTTTTAGCTAAATTTTCAAAGTAAATCTGGATTAATTTTTGTAAATGAGAGTTATCTCACTTGAATTATAACTATTGATAACTAACTATATACAGTGAATTTCATATAAATGTAACATTATTAGTCAAAGTCAGTTTTGTTTATGTTTCCATGCTTATATTCACTAAATCAATTTTCAATGTTAAGCTTATCCAAGTATCTAATGTGATGAATCCTACTCAGTACCTGCATTGACCTATCTATCTGTATGTTAGTAGTTGATAAATCAGCATGATACTTAAATACTTTATTATATTAGGTTCAGTTAGCAGTATGCCAGACTGTCTGTGCCCCCACCACACCTCTACAGAGTCAGTACTTAGTGTCTACAAAACTCATGCTCTCTCAGTGATGGAAAGCTTCCAGAGTAAGAAATCTATAATATACATGCACCTGTGTGTGAATTACTTTAAAAGTTCTGTATGCTAGCTGTTAAGAGTAGGATATCGTCCTACAACGTCAATAATGATTTTATTTTATTAGGTGTCCACTTGGAGGAGAGTATAGCAGACAAAATAACAGGGTCATGTAGTAAGATTAAGAACTCTGTCCTGAAGATAAGAGATTACCAACACAATGTACACAATGACAGCATATCAGGTGGGTTTCCAATCCACATTTACAGCAAAAATCTTTTTCATTTCAAGGATAAATTGCTACCTAATAATGAATTAACTTAATAAGCTTGAAATCTTGCATTTTTCTCAGAGGGTCAGCCAGAAGATGTCATCCAGACAGAGGGACTTGAGCTGGTTACAAACCTCCAGTCTCTGACTGCCTGTTCTGCTGTGTGGTCCGCTATGTACATGAGAGAACAACTGCAGTCTGCCATTATACACGACCTCACCCACAAACTCAGGGACCAGGTCAAGGTCATAGGAAACCAAGTGGTTCTATTCTTCCAGGTAGGTTGATAAAATATTGAACATACATGTGCATGCAGGTGACACTACTTTTACATCTATAATAATGTCAGATTTTTTCATAGAAATATTGTTGAAATTCATTTGGTTTTGATATTGGAAAGAAATAAAAAAAAAAAAAATGATTTAGGATTGACTGTTACTCTGTCAGTGTTATTCATTACTGAATAAGGTCTTTCAATGAAATGTGAAGTACCGGGTAATATGTAATTGTATAGTGTACATGTATCTGCAAAAACATCATGTAGCTGTGATATTTCCATGTACAGTATGATCAATAGATTTGATGGAAGTATTTACGTTTCAGGGCTGTGAGAGTGAGATAGAGAGTCTGATACAGGAGTCCAGCTGTAACATTCTGGACAATGTGATGAGTGTGTGTCGTATTACGGGAGAACTGGCCCTGGCTACAGACACGAGGATGGTCAGTCTGGAGGTGTTACAAACGGAGGACTCCTCCCCCACAACAGATAAGGTAAAGGGGGGGTCACTCAAAGGGGAAACTCAAATAAGTTAAGAACAGAAAAATGTGAAAGAATAAGCATTCAACAGATCAGTAAAGGGTGCACATGCAGAGGAAATGTAAATTAGTGGCTATCAAATGACTAGTCCATTTCAAGGCATTAAGCTTTGCTATCAACAGTTTCAATTTTACTCTCTTTTTGGTAGCTGATTTTCCTTTGTCAATGTTTTCTTCCTTTTAATGACAACAATTTTTGATTCCAATTTTATACATAAGTAAACTATTTTCTTACATGGTCTCTGTCTTTAATGAGAAATTTACTTTCAACAATGAAAAGAGCAGGGTTTTTTTTATTGCTCAGCTAAGTTCTGAGGTGTGCCAGTCGTTCCTGATGGGTTGTGATGAACTTGTGGACAAGAGCTTACAAGGAGCCATATCTTCTTTAGAAGAACTGGAGACAAAGGCACAACAACTAGCAGACATTTCAGCAGCCAAAATTGTAAGATATTTTGGGGGTTTTAACTCAATCTACTAGATAATTTAGCATTTGTTTCTCTGGGTTATCTGTCTATTAGTTAAAGTTCATTCATTTTATTGAATATTTCTATCATGTTTTATATATTAAGTCATAGATTTTTCAAATAAACTTCAAACATTTGTTCTTTAACTAAACAGCAAAAAAACAATACCAAAGCAAAACAAAAACTACTAGAAGGCAGTGTTAGACCACGCAAGGTCACACATATTTTGGAATATGAACTTCATAGGTATGAGAAGGAACTAATTCATGTTTGATATTTTTCAGAATTTGGGAGAAGTACCTAGGAGTGTAGAAATTATTATTGGTTCTGCTAAAGACCTGCTAGAAAAATGTCAGGAAGTTCAGGTAAGCATTTTTTTAAATACAAAACTATGGTTTTCATATGGCTAATACTTTAGTGTTTGAAGACTGACGACCTTGTATTTGTTGTGTAGGTTGAGATAGATATGAGTGTTCGGGAGAGTTTCCAGTCTATCCCAACCTCCTACTACAGCTTGAGCTATAAGAGATGTCGCGGTCTGGTGACTCAGATCAGTAACCTGTTAGAGACCATCAATCTTCTCATGCAGAGTGTTCAGCCTGTCGTTCAAGGTACAGTAAAACTCGGTTATAGCGAAGTCCTGGGGACCTGTGAATTTAATTCGTTATCCGTAAAACGAATTTGTATAACCATTATAGTGAATTCGCAATATGCATGTTTTCCTTCAGGTATTACTACCTAATATGTAAGGGAATCAAATACTACAAAACATATCTTCGATAACTAAGGTTTTATTATGAATTAAATTTTATATACAAATGCTTAACGGAAATAAAGTCAGTTCAATTTATCAAACTTTTTATAATCTTTGAAAGTTCGTTATAAAAGATGTAAATTTCATTATATTTAACCCAACAGGACTCAAAATCAGTTCGCTATATCCGTAAATTCGTTATATCAGAGTTCTTTATAACCGTTAAATTTTACAAAGATTTGTTAAGAAATTTGCCGGGGACCCAGAAAAACTTCGCTATATCCGTGAATTCGCTATATCCGTGTTTGTACTAAACGAGTTTTACTGTAATGAAATTTAGTAAAAATCAGTTGAGATTTTCTAAAAATCGCATGTGACGTGTCAATTTTTTTATAGCCTACAATCAAATGAAAATTGCCCTCTCAGCATGTATAGATAAAAAGCTAGATTTTTTTTTTTTGTATAAAAAGTATAATATAACTTAACTTACCTGTAGGTGCTATGAATCTAGTAGACGTCATAGGTAACATTTACATGTAAAATAATTCTGATGAGGGAATCAGGAATAATGGTGAATGTGTGTTCACAGTTTGTCATGAGATAAGTGAGTGGGTAGTTTCAGTGTGTTGGTTCTGGAAACATTTGATGTGTTTGGCATCTTTTGATTTAAAAATCAGTGTTGCACTCATTGTGATTTAGATCAGTATTTTAATATGGAGAATGTGAGGTAAATCTTTCAAACACTTTCAGACTATCCAAATAGCATATCCAAATAGCATATCATTATTTTTTGTATTTCAGGGAAGGACAGTGATGTAAGAAAATTGTGCAGGTGTGCTGAGTTGATACAAAAAGGTGCTTTGCGATTAATATCCACGACCTCTAAAGACAAGGTCAAGGACGCTGACCTCTCAGACATATCAGTGTTATCAGACTCACAATCTGAGCAGCTTGAGCTGGCCGCCAGAGAACTGTGTTCAGCAATCAAGTCTCTCATAGACCAGACAGAGAAACTGGCCCAGGTGGAGACCCCCACCACTACCCCCCGGGGAAAACGCCTCCTCCCCGTCTCACCGGACAAAGCTCTGGCTTCTTCTCTGAAGAGGAACATTTCATTGATTAGAACTATGGGAAACAGTGATGTTAGACAGAGATATGTCAGGAAAGAGACCGATTCATAATTAAGGGGCAGATAAGCTATGTTTGTGTACATGTATGATGTGTTTATTGTATGAAATCTTAAATTATTTAAAATATTTATGAAGGGCTTTTAGAAATGCATTGCAATAAAATAATGAGAAATTACATTTGAGGCATCTAGACTTCTTATAGTTTAAATTTGAGAAAGCTGTTGGGATGTTTATAGGGCCAAATAATGTTACTGGGATGTACATGTATATGAATGTTCAATTTTATTATTTATAAAAATATCTCGCAATATCCTGAAAATACTGCTATGAGTGTTTTTGTTTATACTTGTTAACATATCATGCTTTCAGTGCTATATGTTATATTTATGATATTTTGTAATAAGAGATTCCCACACAATTACAGACATATATGATTTTTCAGGAAATTCATAAATGTTTTTTGTTAAGGAATGAAAAAATTGAAACAGATGAAATATAGCTGTGAGTTTAAATTTTGATAGGCCTTTGTATGTCTAATTCTTCAAAAGAAGGAATAATATCAATGTCTTACTGTGTTTAAAAGCAAAAATTTTAGCAAGGATTCAATTTTGGCATAAATAGCATGTCCACAATGGGCTGGTTAAACTTGAATGTTAAATTAAATTTCATTTTGTATTATAGCAATACATGCATGTATTTTATAGCATTATGATATTGCTAAAATCAAATAGCGATTTTGAAAACAAATCACTTAACTTGGGATAAGATTACTTACTTTAAATTCACTGCAGTATTGAAATGAGTTCACTACTATCTACCTTGATTTTTACAGGTTTCCAAAGTGCAATGTGTGAATAATGTTGAGGTTTTGTTGTTGTGTGTAAATTCATTAACATCAAGACCCTTAGTACATGTACTACCATGTGGTTGATCTTAAAGACACAGTTTCACAAAATGCTTTAAAATTGTTCAAGGTTTGAGTTCTTTACAAATCAAAAATTATTCCTCCTGAAAAATATTTTGATATGATATTGGTATTGTTTGCAATATGTGCCTTGTAAACAAATAAATTTTTAAAAAGTCTTTTTAACTTGTCTTGTTTTTAATGAGGGGGAAGAGCTTATTAATTAATAAGAACCACGTGAGAAGATAAATAGATATACTGAAAAGTCAGGATGACCTCAGCAACATTCTGCTGTAGGACAGTAGACAAAACCATACATTGTAACTATCTTGATTTGTTTTTAAAGTACTTTAAAAGTATTGTATTTATTTTGTATATAATCGATTATCAAAGTATACAGGGTTTTTAGTATGTTGTTTTGTTGAACTCATAGCAGTTACGACATTACTTTTGGAAAGAACCATTCACATTTGAGAAACCTCCCAGGAATCTTAGTACATGCCCAAGCACTTTTAATTTGTAAATGAGGATAAGAGGTCTAAATGTATGCATACAGCTTGGGTGATGAATTAGAACTTCAGAGGTTTATATCACCCTACTTAAAACCAAGGTCATGTATGACAAAAATTCCAACACAGCCATCCAAGGTCATCAGAATGATAAAAAAAAACTGAGGCCCATGGGTCCCTTCACTCACATGAGTAACATTGGCCATGCTGTTCTTTAACTGATTTAGCCCATGTAGTACTGATTGTGACCCACCCTACCTCCAGTGGTCATGATTTGGACAATTTAGAATCTACACTACCCTACTAGGATGCTTTCAAATAAGTTTCAGCTTTTCTGGCCAAATGGTTCTTGATAAGAGGTATTTCTTAATGTCTTTCCTATATATTTCTATGTAAAAAATTGATTCCCTATTGTGGACACGCCCTACCTCTGGGGGTCATGATTTGAACAATTTAGAATCTACACTACCCCAGGATGCTTCCACGTAAGTTTCAGCTTTTCTGACCAAGTGGTTCTTGAGAAGATTTTTTAGGATTTTCCTTTTGTATTTCAATGTAAAACTTGGATTTAAAATATACACTACCCAAGGATGCATTCAAATAAGTTACAGCTTTTCTGGCACAATGGTTCTTGAGAAAAAGACTTTTTTTAATGACCCCTTCCTTTTTTGTCTTTTCTTGATTAACTCCCCTTATAAGAAGAATTGGCCCTTCATTTTAACAATTTAAACTTCCCTTTACCCAAGAATGCTTTGAACCAAGTTTGGTTAAAATTGGCCCAGTGGTTCTAGAGAAGAAGTTGAAAGTGAGAGAAGTTTACAGACGGACGGACAGCTAGACAGACGGATGGACGACGGACATCGGGTTTACTTGTTTACTTGAGCTTTTAGCTCAGGTGAGCTAAAATACAACGAATTTTCTACAGGGCAAAATTTATTCAAAGACCTTGCATGTGTGGTACTGCACATACTTTAATAAAAATTATTTATCAGTACTACTAGAGGGAACTTCAGGGCTTTTTTTAAACGTTGACAGAAAATTAATGCGCAAGTCTTGTTTTGAAAATGTTCCCACTACATGTACTATAAAAATTTATTTCCATGATTAAAATCACTGTAACAAAACATTGAAGGTTTGTTCTTGAAATATACAATTTCCAAGAGCCAAGAAATATTTCATCCTAGTTTTCGTACAAACGGGAGATTCAATCGAGTCTTCAAAAACTTTTCAGTAGAATATTGAGAAAAAGAAGTGCCGCACACGTCAAGAAATTACTCGAAAATTGCAATATCAAACCTTGCATTTTAAAATGTTAACCAGAAACTGTGCCATTACGGAAAATAAAAAAAAATAATAAATTGATAGTTATCTTTATTTAATTGATGCAAGTGACTAAAATAATTCATGATATGTCAACCATTTAATTTGATTTAAAGAAATGTCTTATTAAAATAAAGTATTTCCTTTTCGCAAACTTCATAATTAGGACTTAAATAAAAAGAAAAGAAAAAGAGGACAAGGGCGCATGTTCTCTGGTTTCTTGGAAATATTACGTTCCATCAAGTAACAGTTGAATTTAGATGTTAGATTCATGAATAAGCTTATGATGTAATAATGATAATAAAGTTTAATTAACTTAGCAAGTCAACAACATTTTGATTGATTTGCATCTAAAAATACTACCCGTACATGTATTTGTTTTAATACTAGTGTACTAAGGGTAGGTTTATTTCCAAGTGTCAACATTTGGGTATTTGTAGACGATATATTATATAGGTCCCAATTAATTAAATACGTTGTAGGGCTAGTCTGGAAAAAAGGAAATTCAAATGCTATATTAGAAATTGATGCTTATTTACGGAAGTGTCAAGAAAGCTGTGTTCGATCACCCCCACCCCTAGCCAAAAGAAATTTTCCCTATCATTTCTGTATCATAT
Source organism: Saccostrea glomerata (assembly GCA_003671525.1). Classification (NCBI taxonomy): domain Eukaryota; kingdom Metazoa; phylum Mollusca; class Bivalvia; order Ostreida; family Ostreidae; genus Saccostrea; species Saccostrea glomerata. Next base: position 537,776 of record PRKT01000034.1, on the reverse strand, counting down.
CCAGTCTTCTGTTTCTGTTACAAAGAAGCCACGCCAAGGCGTGGACATTCTCCCTGGTTTTCCGTCATCTTGGTATCATCCAGCAGTATAGGCCACACATTCTTTTTAACGGTTTGCAAATTACTGACACACTTCTGCAATAAAGGTATTGCATCTTTTTACATCCCTTTTCCAAGAAGTAATTTACATGTATATTTACATAAACTAATTATAATAGTAACTAAGCAAGTAATGTTAAAAAAAAACGCTTCTTGGAGTTTAATTTACAAAAATTAAAATATCAGAAATAATTGTCTTAAATTTGTACAGTTTTTGTTTCAGTAGAGGAACCAAGGGCAAAAGGTTTACAGTCAACAATAACTGACAGAACAAGATTTTGTTATAGTATACTTAAACTTTCAAATGCTGAAGTAAATATGCCCCTAATCTTCAATCTACCTACGTGCAATACATGTAATGCCATCCTGACACTTTTTTTTTTCATTTCAACACTTTCAAATGCAAGTTATAATTTTTTTTCAATCTGTAAATTTTGCATTTTAATCTGCTATATTTACTGCTTAATCTGTAAAATGTACACACTTTAATCTGTAGATTTTACACAAATAATTGTTACTTAGGACACAATAACGACCATAAACTAGAGTTTACGTAATACTAACTTTAATTAAACGATGTTGTGAAATCCCTTGAACTTCAACTTATCTGCCAGTAATCTGCATTGGTTTCAAAATTGGAGCATACTTTTGAGTATCAGATAAGTTGGAGAATATAAACAGTGCGTGATTCCAAAAGATTGCTGGAAAGATAAACTGTTAAAGAGGTCTGATTCGCAATTGGATGGAGAAGATTAATCAATTTTTATACGTTTGCGTCATCATACATTGCAAAACTTGATAAACATATATTGTTAGCCTCTTATCGAAATAAATATATATACTTGTCTTATGAATTTTATTTAAAAACGATCTATTAACTTTCACAAATAAAGGTTTAATTTAAATTAAATCAATTATTTTTGTTTTATCATGATTTCCGCTTATTTTGAATGACGTCAAGATAGAAGATACAGAACAATGATAAGGAAAAAGTACTTCCGGGTGTCCAGTTACACAAGTATTCTACGCTATACCATTTAAGGACAGATGATACAAACAAACTTTTGTCAAAGAATTTGAAAATAACAACGTAAGTCATGTTTAAATGAGTAAAATGAATAACTTTCGCTGCGTAGTTTTTTATTTTTTATTCAGATTTGCACAAAAAGGAAATTAGAAGTGAAAAGTAATCATATACTTTAATAAGGATGATTTTAGAAAGACAGACTTTTGAGAACATCACAGAAGGTTTACAATTTCTTTATATTCTAGAAATTTATTATTTGCATCATTTGCAATGAAATTAGGCCAAAAAATATATACCAATCCAGGCATCCATTTTTTGTTTGTATCATCTGTCCTTAATACTCACTCTTACATGTGTCTAATCTCTGTTGAGATTCTGCTGGGCTAGATATTTGGACTGACGCCCACAGAATCTCTGGACAGCCATTAGTATTTCATGTCTGGAAATCAAGTCCCAACTTCGGCCGACTATAGCAAGAATAATTCACCTAAGCCACACAGCTGCCCGCTTCAATTAAGTCATTTGGTTGTTTATTTGACTCTCTATCACTTTTATTTCTACATTGCTTACCTTTTAGGCATGTAAATCCCAACATAAAAATATTCACTGAAATTCCAGTTTTAAATATGGCTCCTGTATCGAAATTGTTTACCTCCTCAAATAAAAGAGTTCTTATAGTCTGTTTTTACCCTAATTGATGTTCAATAGCCACAGAAGACATGGTTCAGATTCACCAAGGGTAAAAACAGACTATACGAACTCTTTTATTTGAGGAGGTAAACAATTTCGATACAGGAGCCATATTTAAAACTGGAATTTCAGTGAATATTTTTATGTTGGGATTTACATGCCTAAAAGGTAAGCAATGTAGAAATAAAAGTGATAGAGAGTCAAATAAACAACCAAATGACTTAATTGAAGCGGGCAGCTGTGTGGCTTAGTTGAATTATTCTTGCTATAGTCGGCCGAAGTTGGGACTTGATTTCCAGACATGAAATATTAATGGCTGTCCAGAGATTCTGTGGGCGTCAGTCCAAATATCTAGCCCAGCAGAATCTCAACAGAGATTAACATGTGTCGTGATCGTCTGCTCCAGAGTCGCCGAGTAATGAGCTGGCTTAGTGGCCACAGGGAGACGAGCTCACTTTTGATTCCACTAGATACTCCTTCTAAGAAAGCGAGACTGCATGATATCGAAAGTGAGCTACTTTATGTTTTATGGCCCCAAACCCTGATCCTTACATCGTGGGTTCGAATCCATTCTTGGACGTGGTCCCGTGTCGCAGTAGGTGCTGGCACGAAAAAGATCCCTCACTGCTCAGTGGCCCTTAGTGCCGATCGAGTATAGGACAAAATTTGCAGCCCTCCGCCTGTTAGTTGTGGCGTCTCCATATGAAAAATTCTAGGGAGGGATGTTTAAACAACAGCAAACAAACAGTATCACAGATTCATAAAGAATCGAAAAACACAATATTTTCATGTTTTACAGCGTGTGAACACCTCATAAAGAGTTTTTGTGAATCTATAATCATTTAATCTATGAAGTTTCATAAAAACCATAAAATCAACGCATATATACAATTTGCATTAGACGGAAGTAAAGTCAAATTATTTTCCTTGAGGTAACATTTGGATAATTTTGTTTAATTTTATTTTATGTGTTCAGTTTCTTTGATGTCAAGCTACAGCCTCCTGTCTGAAGAATAATAAAAACCATGTAACTGTTGCATTTATTGTGCTTTTACCGGGAAACAAATCAACAAATTACATCAACTTTGATTGTTCATACAACTTGCTAGACATAAATTTATAATTTAAATTTTAAATGCGTTTTGATTGTACAAATAATTAAAAACATACGCATGGTGGTAAAAAGTTCTAATATGTAAATTGTTCTCAAAATATTGAATTGTATGGCATAAAACAAAACTACAAATGAAAGAGACAAACATTTATAATCTGCATAAAAATTGAGATTCTTGAAAATAAAACAAAAGAAATTGGCTGTTAAAATGATTAATCTCATTAATAACCCTTGGCTGATTGAAAATATGATAAACATCAGATGTGTCACTGAACACGCGGTAGGTTCAAATGCTCAACACATGTATTATGCCTAAATTTCTTGACTCAAACTAACAGCAAAATTTTCAAACAGCATAAGTGAAATATTGCGAAAGGACTAATTACTCCATAAAATGTGTACGAGAAATATGAGTATCAATGTATTTGTCTAAAATGAGACTGGGTTTTTACTGCATATGGACAATCTAAAGAATACAAAAACGTATCAATGGCTTGGAAAAAAGAATATTCGATGACAGGTAATGGGTTCTATCAGTCAATGGAATCTTACAAAAGAGGACAAGATCGCTCACCTGGCCTAAGATTGGACAGGCTTTTATAATTTGCGACGATTCAGATTGTAATATTCCATGGTATTTAACACCTATTTAGTAACATAGGTAAGAAGGAGCACATGTTTTTAAAAGTATTTGTTCGATACACAATGTTTTGAGCATGTAGAAATTAAAGCAAAATGGAAATTTGCATTCACAGGCAAGTCACGAAAAAAGTATCTCGTGCTGATATTTTTTATCACAATAGTAAGCGTAACAACAGATATATAAAATTACAATCCATGATGAAATTGAACACTCGCGGTATGCTAAACTTTCTCCTTATCTTCTATACTGTAGTTGATTGTCTGTGATGCACTAAGCCCTTGTCCATTTGATGCCTCCGATTGCAGCAAACTTTGTGCGTCCACGTGTGAAGTAACCACTTCCCCATTTGGCTGCACCTCTGACGTAACTACCGCTAAAACGAGGAATGGACTAACTTCTGAACTGTACCCTGAACTACCCGAAGAATTGCGACTGCGTGAACCCATTAATGACTCGATGTCCGATGATTCTGACGGCCTCTGTCCATGAACACCTGCTCGAATTTGGCGCTGGCGCCGTCTTTCACGCCTACGGCGTTCTCGATCGGCTTCGGCGCGATCACTTGGAATATAATGTTGCGGAAGTTGGCTTGGCATACGACACATTTTCTTGATTTCGTCCGCAAAACAACACACTATGAATAGTAACAGAAAACAAACACAGAATGGAATCAGTAAAATCAAGCCTACTGATTCCATCTCTCGGTGACGAGATCCGAGGTGGGTAGATGATATTGGATTTCTTAATACGAAGTCTGGATCCCAAAATTGTAAATATTTCTGTTCAATAACCTGAAAGTAAAAACGAGACGTTAGAACCTAAACTAAAGAGCTTGCATGTTACCCAGTCTCTAGAATGATGCCCCCGTTGGGCGCCTCAAACAATATTCTATATACATCTAGTACATTTTAAAAAACACCGCATGGACTTCAAATTAAAATAAGGCAATAACCAAAAAATTAATAACATATTTTTGATAAAGAAATGTTCAAAATTGAAATTATGTAAATATATATATATATCTTAATCATAATAAGGATACAACCTTCTGTGCATCACATGGCTTGCATTGTTTTGGACCCAATTTATCCTCTGCAGTTCTGGAATCGAAATGTCTTTATATATTTTCTGCAGTTTTCAATAAAATACACCACTTGACGTCGATCGTAACTAGACTTTCAGTATAACTATCACCTCACTAATACATTCCTTCAAACGTTCTTTTACATGTTTGCAGCTTGACTTTGTGGGTAAATTTCCATTGACCCGCTGATCATTTTATTATGTATCCTAAAAATAGATCTGGATGTAAACAATGGATACAAACACTAACGCTCCGATGTGCAGTTATATTTATTAGCGTGAAGTCAAGCAACGTTGTCTTCTTACTACTTCGATGATTGTATAATTGTCCTAAGTGCACGCAACTCATTTACATTGTTAAAGAACACAAGGGGGAATTCCAACTTGTTGAAATGAGGTCACGGAAAAGGGGAATTCAAAAATATGCACCATACATTTCCTGACATATCAAATCATAGCAGAATACTATATATTGTCTTATTTTGTAAATATTAAATAATTTGCACTTTTGTAATATATAGAAAAACATATCCCCTGTAGAAATGTTTAATTTTTTGCAATTTAGCAGATGCGCGCATGTGCATATATAGGTATATATACATAGATCCTCAAATACTTCACGTTTTTTAAAAAACATATCACGCACTGATCACTTGGGTTTTTTTTGTATGTCGATGTCGGTCAACTTCTGTAGGTCAAACTAAAAGGTGAACTATACTTAAACTAATTAATTAATTACACAACGAAACGTAAAACAATATAGCTATAAACAAAATGATAAAACAGGGATACAGTAATACAACTATAAAAAAATAAATCAGCTAGGGACACGAGCACTAAGGTATTCACTTAGTATTTTTAATTAATTTTTGAAAGCGCAAAATTGGTTGTCTAAAAAGAAGAAAATTTTAAGCGGAAATATTTGATCTTCTTTCAATAGCAAGGGAGGGGGCTCATACAAGTTTATAGGTTTAAGGGATGAAATTTGTTATATCACGGATTTTTTCTTTTTTTTGAGAAGTATATATTTTGGAGAAGTACTCATATACTGCGGTAGTATAACTCAAAATAGCAGAAAAACAGCCTTACAGGGGTCAGTTTGCATCTTACTGAGCTACGGTACAATTAAGTTTACCTTTTTGCACTTAAATTTTAACTCCGGACAATCTCTTTAACCTTTAACATACTTTATCAGGTGTAACCATTGCAATAAATATAATTTATTTTTATACGTAAAATAGTTTGAATAATATTTATTATTGAACAAATGTTGCAAATTAATGCGCGTAAATAATTGTGTGACCATTTTGCACTAAAAAAGTAATATATTTTGGGTATTCAAAATCTAAATAAGCAATAAAATAATCCTTTGTATCAAACTTTTAACGACTCAAGCAGGGGCGTAGCAACAGGGCTGGCCCCCCACTTTTTTTCCCAACTATACCTATACTGAGTAAATTGAGGCCTTTATTTAATATTCCTATCATAATGTTAAATATTCTCTGAATTAAAGTATGTAAAGATTAAATTTCAAGAAATTAAATTTAATATAAACATGATAAATTTGCAAATTTGCAAAATTTTCTGCTAAATATCATTTCACCACAAGAAATAGTCCCTAGTGAATCTTGCTTCTTTGTGAATTTTTAAGCATTACTTTCATTGAATGTTGTTTTATTTAAATATGTTATAGAAATTGATTTTTTAAATAAATAGTTTTGAAGTAAGAGTTTCTGCCTGAACTTTTCTAAAAAGCTGACGAGTGACATACCTTAACTTACATGCACATTGGACCCGTTGATTTTTCCAATAAAAATGATGTAAAATTTATTTGAAGTCATACCATTCCTACTGAATCTGAACCAACCTTAAGACCCCGGGTTATATATTTAAGTTTTGCCTACATAAAAGTATATGCATCACTAGAGAAGCCGGAAGCATATTCCGGTATTTTATATTTTTTAAAACAAGTGCTTCAACTAAATAAAGAAGATGGGGGGGATAAGGCGGGCTTTACAAAAATCACACAAAGACTGAAAATACTTGCCAATGAAAAAGCATACACACAATAAAAAGAACAAAAACAATCATTTTCTCATACCGGTTTTTAAAAAAAATTTCTCTAAGAAAAAAAAAAATTTCATAATTTTTTTTCAATATTGAGAAGTTAATTTAAATACTCAATTCACATATTGAATATGGTTTCTTAATTTGCGACGCTAGGCATTCTGCCCGCCTTGTTCCCACATCTTCTTTCGTTTCGTTTCGTTTCTTTAGGTTTCGTTTTGAATTCGTTTCGGTAGATTTTGTTTCATTTCAGTTTGTTTCGTTTCTATTTTGTTTCGCATTTTACAGGAACCTGTCCGTGTTATGGTGTTTTGAATACAGTAGCTTTCGTAACACTTTATATAGGCAAAATACATGTTGAATGTAAATTTTACTTTTTGAATAAAAAAAAAAAGAAAATGAGATGTAAACAATGAAAGTAAGGAAGGTGCGTTTTTGATAGTAAAAATTCATTATTTCTTTGAAAAATTCCTCTGCTCCTGGTAAATGCATGCAGTGATACTATGAAAATCTTTGCGACTTGGTATTTAGCAGATGAACTAAGATTATAAAGAGTGGGTATTTTGGATCTTTTCTAGCAAAGCGTTTCTGGTCCGCTACTCTCTTGTAGTCCTATCAAATGAAGACCTTTCTGTCAGCTATTAATACCATTCGTGTGTCCGTCCGTTAATCTAGCTGTCCATCTGTTACAAAAACTTTAACCTTGGCCATATCTTTTTGAATGAGAAGAGAAATTGCTTTTATATTATACATGTTTTTCATATTATACATGACTGTGTATTATCTGTGACAAGTCTTTTCTAAATACACGATGATTTTATGCCCTGTGACCCTGACCTTGAAATTTGACCTTCTTTTTAAAAAATTAAACATGACATTAAATTGGCCATATCTTTTAAATGAGAAGAGATGGGGTTTTCATATTAAAAACGTTTATTACCTGTGGAAAAACTTTATAAATAAACTATAGTTTTTGACATCGTGACCTTGAACTTGCAGTTTGACCTACGTTTCAAAATGTTAATCTTGGTCTTAACATTTGAATGGGAAGAGATAGGGCTTTTACATTTCACACATATATTACCTGCTACAAGACCTTTCTAAATAAACTAATTTTGATTTTTGGCCTGTGAATTTGAAACTTGACATTTGACTTACTTTTCAAAAAAGAATTATTCCCTGTTAAGTTTGATTTAGAAGAGATACGCCTTCCATATCTGACATGTGCATTACCTGTGGCAAAATATTTCCGAGCATGCTAAGATTGCTGATGCAAAAAAAAAGATTTCTGACGCCTTGATCTTCATATTTGACCTAATTTTAAGAAAAAATCAACATATTACAGTAAAAGAAAATTATTTAAAAAATATATCCATATGCTATGGAATGTATGGAATGCCATATACGACATTCCATACATTTTTTATACCATCTTAACACGAAACCGCGTTTTCGGGGGAGGGGGGGTCTAAGGTCCCTCTTAGTTGATTTATTTTATACATTGAATAACTTTTAGTTGGTTTAGTTTCTGCATTAAATAACATTACAAATTTCAGAGGGGTGGTCCGGACCTCTCTCTCTAGATCTATGCATGTAAAACATATCTTATTTGTTAAAACAAAGAGATAAAAAATGTTTGGTCGGCGTTTTCTATGTGGAGGGTCCAAGATCAGTTTTAGTTTGTTTAGTTTATACATTAACCCATGACTGTACAAATTTTAAATGCCCCCCCCCCCCACCCTCCACCCCAACCTCAAGATATTTGCATGTGAGACATTATAACACACAGAGATATACATCTTTAATTTGAGGAAATTTTTAACTATAAAATATAATGGAAAATACAAATTTATTTTCAAAACATCTTTATCTGCGAAACGACAAATCTTTTTTAATATTTGCTCTTCTCAAAGGTTTTGTTCTCTCCGGGGGTTGGGGGATGGGAGTGGGGGTGGGGGGTGTTACTTCCTTAAAAATTAAAAGCAGAAAATAGTCATTTAGTCATTTTATTACCTTTTTCAAAAAAGAAAATGAAAATAAACAATGTACTTTATCAATGGCATACACTGTATATTGAATATTACATAAATAAAAACATTATTGTCATTTAGTCAATTTAATTTTA
>PRKT01000034.1:501148-525325 GCA_003671525.1 Saccostrea glomerata | reverse complement strand
CCCCCCCCCCCCTGTTGCTACGTCCCTGTAATGTTTCACTAGCATAGATCGGGGGGGGGCATTTAAAATTTGTACAGTCATACGTTAAATAAACGAACTACCGGTATAACTGACCTTGGACCCTCCACTTAGAAAACGCCGATCAAACATTTATATCTCTTTGTTTGTACAAATAAAATATGTTTTACATGCATAGATCTAGAGAGAGGGGTCCGGAACATCCCTCTGAAATTTGTAAAGTTATTTAATGCACAAACTAAACCAACTAAAAGTTATTTAATTATAAAATAAATCAACTAAAAGGGACCTTAGAACCCCCCTCCCCCCCTCCTCCCCAATTGAAAATGTGGATTCGTGATAAGTTGGTATGAAAAATGTCATACACATGAAGGTATGACGCATAAGAACCCCCTCTCCCCGGCCGAAATAAATTTTCACATTTAGGAAAGGACTTTACGTATTTTTTTCTTGTCAAGAAATTTCTGGGTTGGATTTTTTTTTACCAGAGTGACCCCCTTGGAAAAAATGTCCAATAGATCCGCGCCTTTTTTTGGAATTTACATAAATATCAATATAAAAATAAAAATTTATTCAAATATGTGTGGCAGTTGGCAGTAAGCAGCTGACAGTTGGCAGTAAGCAGTCAGCAGTTGGCAGTAAGCAGTTGGCTGTCGTATATGGCATTCCATATTAATTTGAGGAAATTTTTAACTATAAAATATAATGGAAAATACAAATTTATTTTCAAAACATCTTTATCTGCGAAATATGGAATGCCATATACGACAGCCAACTGCTTCCTGCCAACTGCTGACTGCCTACTGCCAACTGTCAGCTGCTTACTGTCAACTGCCACAAAAACTTGAATAAATTTTATTTTTCATTGATATTTTTATGAATTTAAAAAAAAAAAAAAACAGGCGCGGATCTAGGACATTTTTTCCAAGAGGGTCACTCTGGTAAAAAAAAACCCATCCAACCCAGATTTCATGACAAGAAAAAAAAAAGTAAAGTTCTCTCCTAAATGTGAAAATTAATTTCGGCCGGGGAGAGGGGGTTCTTATGCGTCATACCTTCATGTCTATGCCATTTATTATAACAACTTAACAGGAATTCGCGTTTTCGGGGTGGGTCTATGGTCCCTTTTAGTTGATTTATTTTATACATTAAATAAATCTAGTTGGTTTAGTTTATGCATTAAATAACTTAACAAATTTCAGAGGGTTGGTCCGGACCCCTCTCTCTAGATCCATGCCTGTAAAACATATCTTATTTGTAAAAACAAAGAGATATAAATGTTTGGTCAATTTAATTTTACCAGGGTGACCTCTTGGAAAAAATGTCCCGGATCCGCACCTTTTTTTTCTGTTTGCTGTCGTATATGGCATTCCTATGGAATGCCATATACGACAGCCAACTGCTTACTGCCAACTGCTGACTGCTTACTGCCAACAGTCAGCTGCTTACTGCCAACTGCCACACATATTTGAATAAATTTTATATTTATATTGATATTTATATGAATTTAAAAAAAAAAGGCGCGGATCCGGGACATTTTTTTCCAAGAGGTCACCCTGGTAAAATTAAATTGACTAAATGACAATAATGTTTTGATTTATGTAATATTCAATATACAGTGTATGCCATTGATAAAGTACATTGTTTATTTTCATTTTCTTTTTTGAAAAAGGTAATAAAATGACTAAATGACTATTTTCTGCTTTTACAATGCCATATACGACAGCAAACAGAAAAAAAAGGCGCGGCATTTAAAATTTGTACAGTCATGGGTTAATGTATAAACTAAACAAACTAAAACTGATCTTGGACCCTCCACATAGAAAACGCCGACCAAACATTTTTTATCTCTTTGTTTTAACAAATAAGATATGTTTTACATGCATAGATCTAGAGAGAGAGGTCCGGACCACCCCTCTGAAATTTGTAATGTTATTTAATGCAGAAACTAAACCAACTAAAAGTTATTCAATGTATAAAATAAATCAACTAAGAGGGACCTTAGACCCCCCCTCCCCCGAAAACGCGGTTTCGTGTTAAGATGGTATAAAAAATGTCATAGACATGAAGGTATGACGCATGAGAACCCCCTCTCCCTGGGCGAAATAAATATTCACGTTACGTTTTTTTTCTTGTCAAGAAATTTCTGGGATGGATTTTTTTTTAACATGAGTGACCCCCTAGGAAGAAATGTTATAGATCCGCGCCTTTTTTTTGATAATTCACATAAATATCGATATAAAAATACAATTTGTTCAAATATGTGTGGCAGTTAGCAGTAAGCAGCTGACAGTACGCAGTAAGCAGTCAGCAGTTGGCAGTCGCGGATCAAGGGCATTTTTTTCCAAAAGTCACCCTGGTAAAATTCAATTGACTAAATGACCATTATGTTTTAATGTATGTTATATTCAATATACAGTGTATGTCATTGATAAAGTACATTGGTTATTTTTATTTTCTTATTTGAAATAGGTAATAAAATGACTATTTTCTGCTTTTAATCTGAAAAGAAGTAACACCCCCATCCCACCCCCTGGGACAACAAAACCTTTGAAGAGAAAAAATTAAAAAAAAAAAAAAAAAAGATTTGTATATACGACAGCCAACTGCTTACTGCCAACTGTCAGATGCTTACTGCCAACTGCCACACATACTTGAATAAATTTTCATATTTTCGCTGGTATTTATGTGAATTGTCAAAAAAAAATCAAAATAAAAAAACCATAGATCCAGGATTTTTTCCAGGAGGGATCCACCTCAGTAGAAATAAATCGAACTCAGAAATTTCTTGACAAGAAAAATAACGTAAACTCCTGTCGTAAATGTGAAAAATTATTGTGGCGGTGTGGGTGGATTATGCTCCATATATAATTATTCATATCTATGACGTTTCATACAAATTAACTAAATACAGATCCGCGTTTTTCGAGGGGGGGGATTCCAAGGTCAGTTTTAAGCACTTATTCTAAAAACCATTGACAAAAGTTAATCGCTCTTATGTATAACTCCGTTAATAAGGGGTAGATTTTGTCAATTGAAATCAGACTGAACATGTCATCAGATCTTCAAATACTAATGAAAATGGATAAATGACTCCTTAATCTCATCGTATATATGTTTTTATTAATGTAAAGTTCAACATATGAGATTAATAAAGTACATTATTTTTTATTTGTTATCTTATAAAATGACTATTTTCCTGTTTTTAACCCCCCCCCCTATATGAGTCAACAAAATCTTTGAAAAGGATAAAAACTGAAAAAATGGATTTGTTGTTGATTCTCAGGGGAGTTATTTTAAAAATAATTTTCAATTTCCCGTTAATTTTGAACCTTTGAACTTTTTTCTCAAAGATTTATATCTCTTTGTTTCTACAAAGTAAGTTATGTTTTATATGCACAGACGGGCCTAAAAGGGACCTTAGAACCACCACCCCTCCCCAAACGAAAATGTGGATTCGTGTAAAGTTGGTATGAAAATTGTCATACACATGAAGGTATGACGCATAAGAACCCTCTCTCCCCGGCCGAATTAAAGTTTCACATTTAGGAAAGGACATATATTTTATTATTATTAAGAAATTTCTGGGTTGGATTTTTTTTTACCAGAGTGACCCTCTTGGAAAAAAATGTCCTATAGATCCGCGCTTTTTAAAAAATTTACATAAATATCAATATAAAAATAAGATTTATTCAAATATGTGTGGCAGTTGGCAGTAAGCAGCTGACAGTTGGCAGTAAGCAGTCAGCAGTTGGCAGTAAGCAGTTGGCTGTCGTATATGGCATTCCATAGCATTGTCTGTTTTTTTTTTTTTTTTTTGAAAATACACATGAATATATCAAAATAAATATGAAAATTTATTCAAATATGTGGGTAGTTGGCAGTAAGCAGCTGAGAGTTGGCAGTAAGCAGTTAGCAGTTGGCAGTGAGCAGTTGGCTGTCGTATATGGCATTCCATAGTTTCGCAGATAAAGATGTTTTGAAAATAAATTTATATTTTCCATTATATTCTATAGTTAAGAATTTCCTCAAATTAAAGATGTATATCTCTGTGTGTTATAACGTTTTACATGCAAATATCTTGGGGGGGGGGGCATTTAAAATTTGTACAGTCATGGGTTAATATATAAACTAAACAAACTAAAACTGAACTTGGACCCTCCACGTAGAAAACGCCGATCAAACATTTATTTCTCTTTCTTTTTACAAATAAGATATGTTTTGCATGCATAGATCTAGAGAGAGAGAGGTCCGGACCAACCCTCTGAAATTTATAAAGTTATTTAATGCACAAACTAAACCAACTAAAAGTTATTCAACGTATAAAATAAATCAACTAAAAGGGACCTTAGACCGCCTCCCTCCCCCTGAAAACGCGGTTTCGTGTTAAGTTGGTATAAAAAATGTCATAGACATTAAGGTACATGTATGACGCTTGAGAATCCCCTCTCCCCGGCCGAAATAAATTTTCACTTTAAGGAAAGGACTTTACGTTTTTTATTCTTGTCAAGAAATTTCTGGGTTGGATTTTTTTAACATGAGTGACCCTCTAGGAAAAAATGTTATAGATCTGCGCCTGTTTTTTTTTTAAAAGAAATATCAATATAAAATAAAATTTATTCAAATATGTGTGGTAGTTAGCAGTAAGCAGCTGACAGTTGGCAGTAAGCAGTTGGCTGTCGTATATGGCATTCTATAATATGCAAATATTTAAAAAGATTTAAATAAATAAGTATAAATCATCAAAAACTTGCAAATAAATTTGTTTAAATTTCATAAGAAAAAATAAATTAGCAAAAACGCACATCATTTAGCAAACATTCAAAATTAAATTCCATATTTTGCATAAACATATTCAATTGTAAAATTTGCAAAAATTAATTTCATTTGCATAAAAATACCGTCATTTGCATAAATGTACATAAAATTAGATGTATCGAATACACTTGTATAATGTTTGCCTCATTTACATAAATTTGCATCAAATGTAGCTTCATTTTTGCATTAAATTAACTTTACTTTCATAAATTTACATAAAATTAGCTTCATTTGAATAAAATTAGCCTCAATTACATAGGATTAACTTTATTTTCAATAAATTTGCATAAAAATAGCCTCATTTGGATAAGATAAGCTTATCTGAAAGAATTAGCCCCATTTGCATAAATTAGCTATATTTGCGTAAAATTAGCTTTATTTGCATAGAATTGGTGTAAGATTAATGCAAATAAAGCTAATTTCATGCACATAATGCTAATTTTATGCAAATCAATGTAAATGAATCTAATTTCAGTAAACGAGGTTAATTTTTTGCAAATAAATGTTAATTTATTTAATTTCTTGTACTCTAAGCTACTTTTATACAAATTTGTTTGAATGAAGCTAATTTTGTTGCTATTTTTATGGAAATATAAAGGAATTTCAGGCTAAATTATGCATATTTATGCTAATTTACCAAATGTATATAGCTGAAACTGCTTTTTAATGTAAATATATGGTAATTTCAATACAAAATGTACATTTTCATTTTATGAAATTGGTAGTTATTTGATTTTGTTGATTGATTTTTAAAATATAAGTTGTTAAGAAAATTTAAGTTCTGTGCCGATTTTTTAAAAGAATTTTCCTTATGTTTGTATGCATGTTATGTGATCAATAATCTTTTGCAGATATAGATTTACATTGTATTTATATGTCTTTTTTTTTCCATTTTCCAGATCATGACCAGAAGCAAATGGTGGGTACGTCATAACCGCCGACCAGCTTACTCCTCCAAAACATCTGATCTCATCTCTCGATGTTATTTTTTTTCGATGTTTGTTAGAGATCGGTGTTTGCTCTTTTTCCAATTTGTATTGTTTCAACTGAGTTTGGAGCTTACAATCTGTTATCCACATATTTCACGGCTTTGATCCATGACTTTTTTCGTAACCGAAGGTATTTCTACTTCGTTTTTTGTTTGTCACTTTTGCGCTTTTGAAAAGGGCGTTATTATAGCTCTTAAAATAATTATAATTTTTAGATACATTACAGATCATGAACAACTACGTCTAGTACTGTAAATTCAATGTTAGGTTCGGTTGAACGATAAGCGAGTGCGTCAGAGGTTAAAATATTTTCGGAGTCACGTGGTACCCACTTAGCAGCAGCCTCTTGTGTTATTTAAGAAGATGGAGGTTTTCTTAAAGTTGTTTTTTGTGTGTTTATTGTTTGTATCCTGTACCTTGGGGGTAGAGATTATCGACGTGGTGGAACAGTCAGTCTTTGGACAGGGTAATGGTAAGTTTGAATAGAAAACAAGAAATTTATTTCAAGTTGAAAGTAATTTTTGAAAGATGAGGTGAATGGGTGCCTCTGAGCTATTTATAGATCATTGGCGTATTGCAGATTTGTTTGAGTATATGCACAATCAATTCATATAAAAGAATTTCCGGCAAAAATACTGGAATATTTGTTCCATCATCTTCAATTTCAGGTGTTAACTAGGTTTGTGGAGTACAAAGGTTGACTATAATGTTATACGATATGAAGGCATTTAAACTTCCATTCTTCGAGACGTATAATTTTTCAACTCCATCTATGTATGTGTAGTATTTTAAACCATATGTCGGTGTACTAGTATAATTTTCTCTCTGTTTTGATTTCCGTAAATTATAGAGATAACTACATTCTATTTTACATGTTCAGCGAACCTTTACAATGGTTTGTTATAATATAGAATACTACTATGGTCATTTTAGAACGGCATCAACCATATTGTACATACACATGTACATGTATATACGTGTGTATATATATTTAAAAAATTACAGATGTCTTCAAAAGTTTTTAAAATGTTAAAATGTTAACTGATTTAGAAGTTGACCCTAAACAGCTGTTTAGAAGATAACAGCTGTTTATAATTTGTTTCGGACTGCATGTTTCCAAAAAAATAAATAAATAAAAATCAGAATTGATGACCTGACAGATTGAATCCCGTGTCCATTTCCATTAACGATCAACATCGTGCCTTTGTGTGTATAAAATCAAAGGTCAACTTTACACAATGAAGGAAGATGAGTACACGGTTTAGAGAAAATATTTCGAGGTTACGAGCAAAGCTGTTTCAAATGTGCTCCTTCACCTGGCATGCATTCTGAAATATCCATAGACATTGTGTAAATCACAGAGGAAAATGTTGATTTCTTAAAAATTGTCATTCTGTCGCTTTAAAAATTCTTGGGAATTTTTTACATGTACGTACACGACAAATGTACATGCGAAATTATAGCCAAGGTTAAAGTTCGATAAGATTTTGTAATCAAAAGTAATGGACAAGGTTAAAGTTTTGCGGTGCTGGAGCTTTTATGCTACACATATTGCATTTCTTGTGAAAAGACCTTCACTAACAATTTTGACTCTTTGACCTTGAGCATTGAGTTTGACCTACAGTTGAAAAACTCTAAATTTGGCTTTTTTCTTACAGAATGTTACGGCACCCATGTTGGTTTCGGTTACTCTGGAAGTGCCGAGTTCCACTATGAATCACTAATAAGGCGGTACAGGGGGTGTAAACATGTAGAGGGAAATCTAGAGATCACGAACCTCCAGTCCTCAGCCAAAATCTCGTATGACCTCTCGTTCCTATCCCAGATCGAGGTTGTGACGGGCTATGTTCTACTTGGTCTTTTGGACATGGAGTCCATACCACTGACCAATTTAAAACTGATTCGCGGCGATAACATGTTCAATATCATGGGAGAAGATTATGGCCTAGTTGTGGCATTCACAGATTCCGCGGGAAAAGATAATCAGAAAGGACTGAGAGAACTACAGCTTCCAGCACTAAGGGGTATGTACCGCAGAGTAAGGTGGTTGTTTGGTGGCTAACGAATGGTTCAGAGATGCATGTAAGGACATTGGAGATGTGTACTGTACATGAATTTGCCTGATGTCGTATACTAAGAAAATTAGTACAAATTGTTCCAATTAGATCTCCATGAAAATGATACAATATATTCCTTTTTAAAATGCTAACATACATGTATTTTCATTAAAAAGGTTTTTAAGAAGCCATTCACATCATTAAGAAAGAGTTCTATATTGATATTTTGCCAATATTTGTGTAATTGGTTCCAGTTGTGAAATGCAAAAGCTTAAAAATATAATATACACCTGCGTGTTTTTCAAAGTACCTGACGCAAAGTCTGTTATTTCTCCCTCAGAAATCTCTAGAGGCCGAGTGCTGTTTCTGCAGAACCCTCTGCTAAACTTTGTGAACACCATTGCTTGGAATGTCATTGTCCCAGGACTGAAAAACCCAGTCACATACGGAGAAAGCGCATACAATATGACCAGTAGGTTCATAAATCTTACTCAAAAATCGTACTTAAATCGAACTCATTCTTTACTTATATATACTTACATATAACTCAACTTTGCGAAATGTGTGTATATAAATACCTATCAAGAGTTTTATGAATTTTACAATGATGTTTATATAACAGTGTACCTTAGTCAGTAATGTTTTAATCGGTTTGAAGCATAAATGATATGAATGTACTAGTAAACTTGTATTTATATGTAGCATACTAGTATAGAGTAGCATATCTTCATTTAACAGTGTTTGAAGGGTCGAATTCCAAGAGTATGTGTACATATGTAATCATAAAAGATACTTTATAAGGTATGAAGAATTTTAACAGTGTTGAGATTATGTAATTGACAGGTCTTGAAGTATGTGACCCAACGTGTGCAAAAGGAGACGAAGCATATTGCTGGGGAAAGGGGCCTAATATGTGTCAAATTGGTATGTACTATTATAGGTAGCCAACTTCCGACTTATATCAAACATATACTTACATATTGCAGTAGTAACTTCCTTGTCATAAATTAAATCAGACTGAAATCTTTTGTTTGTTCATTTATACATAACAGTTTTTGGAAAGCAGCATGGAATCTCATTTATTAGAAGGACGTTTTTAGTGTATTTATTTGGTGTGTGATATGCATTTGCCTTCACTTATTATAATCATAATTTGTTATATTTAAACGAAAAACGAATTTTAGTTTAATTTGTAGAAGCAACCAGTTTGGGGGAAAAGGGGGGGGGGGTAGTTATATTTAGGGATAACAGATCGATTGAAGCACGTGTTAATTTATTGTACATATATATCATAAATGCCTTAAACTTTTATAAAAATTACCAATACATGTGTATATTGTCCCCAAACATTCAATCATACAGAACAGAATACTAGTAATTAATCAATCACAATTCATCATATTGACATTAAATAAGAATCAAAGGAAATTGTCCATCTCCAATGGGAGCAAATGAAGATTCTTTTTCCTTGCCATTTAAAAGGATGCTAATGAATAAGATTTGATTTTTTTTTCTTAGTGCACTTTCCAGTCTGTGACGAACTGTGCCCAGGGCGTTGCTATGACAGCACAATAGTGGGATGTTGCCATCCAGAATGTGCTGTAGGTTGCACGGGACCAAGCAACACTCAGTGTTTAGTAAGTTATCTATGCCCCATGCCATAAACATAAATTATAAGTAAGTTTAAGCAAGATAGAAATCCGAATCCTATCGAGTTAATATCATTATACAGTAAGACCCGTTTTATACTGACATGCTATGGGAGACAGATTATGTGTCGGAATAGGCAGGGTGTCGGACTACAAGTTGTAAAGAACATAGAAAATAGTAAAATAAGGGTTTGAATTCACAGTAAAAAAGAGTTGCATGGGACTCAGATTAGAAAGTTTTCACTGTATCATTCACACATGTTCTGTGAACCAGATCATTACATTGATATTACATTGATATTTTCAGATGTGTAAATACTTTAAGTCTGGTGACTCCTGTGTGTCCAGTTGTCCAGGAGAGGTTTCAACACGCAATGGACAGGATTGTATTATGAAGGACCCCGACGCAACGTCATGGAATCAGGACCTCGACGTCTAACACTACTCACATTATGTCATGATGTTCGTGACTTTTTAAATTCTCTGTGAAGGACTCATTACATGGTTCTATAATTTATGATAATTTACCCATGTGCCAAATGTCATCAGTCCCTCTTGTTTGTACATTCCCCATTCATATTGTCCGATAATATGTGTGCACTGATCAAGAAAAATAATTGACATATTCATAATTTTCTTTTCCCAAGGTAAACTGGATTAATACTCACAAAGAAATAAAGAGTGGAATAAATTTCGAAATATGTCAGGGGGATTTACACCAAATTGTTGGTTGTCCACTGAATGTGCCATATGTTACATGGTCATTACAAGACTGTTCATATATGATTGATGGTGCATTTTTAGACACTGCTTATAACATTATTTCGTATTTTGTAAAGAGTTAATGTGAATAACCTGAGTTGGAAAGAACTATGTTTCATATAAGTAGAGTATACAATAAAGTTGTTATTTTTAAGAAAAATCTCAAGAGTATGAGATTCAAAACTGATCTTTGAATGTTGATTCAATAAAGACACTTAGAAACTTTCCATGCTTTAATACTGTCATTTCAAGGAATAAATGTTTATTGTTGAAAACTTTCTCATACGCAATTCCATATTTAACTCGAATTTAGAATTCCTGTGAGTAGCTAGAGAAAAAATACATACTTAGTATTGAGTCGTCTTTCAAATGAATTTCTTATTAATCCATATTTTAAAGTTTTTTTTCTCAATGATGAAGTGGATTTGTTGAACGACCCATTCGAGAATTTTACCTTCACAAAGTGACGCCCAAACATGCCGCTGGAGGGCAATTTTAGACCTTTTCTCGGCACTGAGGGGCATTGAGCAGTGAGGGATTATTTTAGTTCCAGCACCCACTGCCACAGGGGACCTCGATTTATACGGTCTCATCCGAAGGATCGGTCTCCATACCCCAAAGCGGAATTTGAACCTGCGACGTAAGGATAAACTCTACTTCGCAACTCTAACATTCTTACCATTCCGCCACGCGGGTAACGTCCTTAAGGACAGACGAGACGTTCCTTAATAATAGATAAATTTTTCTAAGAGTTTGTCTTTGAAGTATTGCTACTTAAACATGTTTACTCACAAAAAATTGAGGTACCTTACCAGGCATTTCTGCAAGATACCAGGGGTAGTTTTTCTTATATAATCCTTTGGGGGAAGAAAAATAATTTTCCAATTTCAAATGTTTTAGTGTTTGGATTTTTTAAAAACGTTTAGAAACTGGTTTAGAAATCAGAATGTTATTAAAATTTTGAATATTTTTCATACATTGCGAAGATATACAAAACAGATTTTGAGGAACGTCTCGTCTGACCTTAATTGTTAAATATTCTCTCTCTCTTTTTCTTACCCTGTGGGTTCCAGATCAGGGCCTGGTGTATGGTGTTGGATGGCGGCTTCCTTAGGATGTGTCCAATCCAGTCCAACTTTCTCTGATATGCATGTCTAATACTAGTAATTCATGTCCTGATCTCTTCAATATATAGTTCATTTGTAATAATATCAAGATATCGAATACGGAAGAAGCGCATTAGACGGGAACTTTAAAATACCCGGTAGATGGGTTATTTTTGCAGTTCTCCGTGTTTCTGCTCCAAAAAGTAAGACGGCCTTAACATTAGAGTTGAGGATCCGCAGTGTAGTAGTAAATTGGATGTTCTTTTAAAAGGACCGAATGTTCTTTGACATGGTTAACGCAGCTTTCGCCTTACACTACTCTAGACTTGATGCCTACATGTAGGTCTCTGCCACCTTGTCTTTCCACCATAGGTTTTTGATATTGTAGATGAATGACTCAACGTTAGTTTCTCTGATGACTCACCACCAGCTGTGTTTGGTAAATGGACAGCGATGCCTTCATCATTAAATGTTTTCCGTCACATTAGTTCAGTCGGTAGAGCGCTCACTCCGTGATCGAATGGTTGTTTGTTCGAATCATGGCCCGCGACCTGACCTAAGCCGATAAGAAGAGGTAGCAACTGTTTCTTCGCCAAGCGTTCGGTACTTTGAAATGAATTTATGAGTCCTTCGGATGAGACATTACAAACAAAGCCCAGTGTCGCGGTAGGCGGTGGTATGAAAAATAACCCTCACTGCTCATTGGCCCTAAGTGATGAGTAAAGGTCTTAATTTTAAGCCCTTTGTATGCCAACGTCTCTACGTAACTGACACATTCTCGAACAGGACGTCAAATAACAATCAATCAGGTTTAGTTTGGATTTCGTTCCTGCTACTGTTGTTGCTGAGTTATTTTGTCCTGCATCTGGTTGTGCTTGTGCGAAAGGAAAGCCATGGAAGTCATCGGCATAATCAGGGTCGTTGAGTTGCTCAGGAGTGTCCACTGTAAATCATTGTTCCTGTCATATGTTTTAGTCCTCATGATCCAGTCCATTACGAAGAGGAAGAGAAGTGAAGACACCTTTACGATCTTTTTTCTTGACCTAGAAACTGTAGGACATCTGGCCATCGTGTGTACCCCTGCACGTTAGGCAGTGGTAAATTTTCGGAATCAGAGAGACGAGCTTTTTTTGGTATTCCATTGTACCTCAGTTTCTTCCACATTGTCTCTTGGTCAACGCTGTCGAACGCTTGCTTGTAGTCGATGAAGTTGATCATGATACAGAGGGGCACTTCGGATTCAATGATGATGTGCATACTTGCTTTCTGGTCAGCACATGATCTATTACGTCTGAAACTAGCCTGATGGTGACGGAGTTTTGGGTTCACTGCCTCTTATCCCATCTAGAGGAATCATATTGAGGACCTTGACAGGCACTGGCAGGAGTATAATTCCCAGTCATTCATTTGTACTACAGAAAAAAAACTCTCACTACTCAGTGTCGTCCGGAATGTTCTCTTCTTCTCATATCTTCTTATAGAGGTTGTGCAATATGTTTACATCTCTCTCTGTACCAGCTATCATGGCTTCCACTTGTATATCGTCAGGCTCTGTCGCTTTCCCGTTCTGAAGTGTGGTAATTTTTTCTCTGGTCTCTTTGTTGGTTTGTCACATTTTACATTTTTTATCTTGATACGATACTTAGTATATCCTGGTGATCTTGAGTTTAAAAATACCACAGAGTCTGACACATCTGTTTCATATTTGGATATATATATATATTGGTAATCTAACAACCAAGCTCTATGATAAATTGATTACTTTAACTTTTCAATCGCCAACTTTCCTTATTCATGCAGCAATATACCTTCATTACCTGCATACGGAATTTATATTTTCAGTTGATTCGATACGGAAGAGCATGCTCAACGTATGAACAATTTCTTAAACGAGGAAAATTATTGACAAACAAGTTGATAAAACAAGAATATCAACAGTCTCGTTTAAAGTCATCATTTCGTAAGTTCTATGGTCGATGCAATGACCTTGTCAGCAAATACAATTTATCATTGAGTCAAAAGCTGTTTGACGTTTTTCATACTAATTGTTAGTTCATTATTTAATTTTATACACTGAATTGACGACGGATTTTTTCCGTTACTTGTATTTCCTGATCATGACAAGGAGCACATGGCGGGTGTGACTGATCGGCAGGGGATGAAAACTCCTCCATGGCACATGATCCCACCTCTGATATTTTGGAGGTCCATGTTTGCTCTGCTCCTATTTTGTATTGTTTTATAGACTTTTGATCTTGAAAACTGTTCGTTATCTCCATATGTTTCACAGTCGATCGGAAGGTCTTTTTCGGCTTTTTGTGTGATATATGTTTCTATCTGGTGTTCTGATTTATAACTCGTCAAAGTGTTCAATCCATCTCTTAAATTGTTCTCTCTGTTGCTGAGAGGGCTCCTGTTCTTGTCCATCACTGGCTTGTAAGTCTGCTAAAACTTGTTGGAGAGATTTTTTTGAGACCATATACTAGTACAGTTCTATCAAGTTTCTTTGTCCCACTGCCTCTTCAGATTCTTAGCAAGGTTGTCAAATGAATGTGATCCCGTTTACCTATCCATTCATTTTTCTTCATCATTTGTCTATAGCTACGTAGTCCCCTTGAGCATTTGCCTTTGCTGCTCCTCTCCGACTTGTGTTCAGTGCCGCTTTCCTGAGCCTTTTTTCTTCCGAGTATTTTACATGTTTCTCGCCATTGTTCCATGGTGTGCTGCCATTGGGTTTTGATGATAGTATCATTGTTTTCTTCCTGGTTTTGTGGCTGCTGGAATTTGTTGGAAGGCTGAAATGGAATGTTGGCCTTATACTTCTTATGATAGAAGGACACTCGCGATTAACATTGTTCTTGCATTTGTCATATTGTTTAATTTCATGAGGAGTAGTCTAACTCCCGTCATCAGAAGCTAGTGGTCTGATGAAATGTCTATTTCCCTCATCACCTTGGCATCTTTCCATGCTCTTCGAAATTTCTTGCTGATACAAAAATGGTCAGTTTGATAATGTGTATTGTGTAACATGTTCGATGGATCTTTATGTGGTCTTGCGTTTGTGAGGGAAGATGCTTCCTTCTACTACAAGCTGGTGAACGGGGTATAGGTCAGCCATTCTCATTAATGCAGGTCAGTTTGTTTGTTGTTGCTGGTAGAATGCATCGTTCTTTGCATCTTCAGTGTTATTGACGGAGGGCATAACACTGGAGATTGTTCAATTTGATCTCGCCTTTCTTGGTGTTGAACTTAGCTCTTATTATCTGGGAGTTGACAGGTTCCCTTCCGGAATATGTTGTACATGCCTCTGGGGATAATATGAGGCCTACACAGCTCTCCTTCTTTTTCCATAGGTAGAGTGTTAAACTCGGGTATTGCCACGCCTCGGACAAAGCTACCACCCAAACAGGGACTATGTACAATAAAAGGCTAAGATCTGGCATGTTTAGTTGGTATGTACTTGTAGCCAGCTGGTACCTCGTATAAGTTCAGCTGTCACTTGAAGGACTCCAACGTTGGTGCTGAGGCTACTTAAGATCGTATGTTGTTTCAATTTAGTACATATTGTTCTCGGAAAGAAGGAGAAGCGATGTTCATCTATCCGAGTGTGTGGTAGACAACTCCAGAACATGTGGTTGTGTCTGGTCCTGCTGTCATTAGATGTGCAGGTGTAGCCACTAATGCATGCTTGATCTTATAACGCAAAACAAGTCTGATTTTCATTTTTATCATTACTAACGGTTCCCAGTGGAGATCTTGGATCATCTGGGTTACGCTGCCAGGGTGGTGATCATGGTAGTTTTTGGTTGCGAATCGTGCTTCTCTTCTCTGCACTTTCTCAAGCTGGTTGCTTGCATTGGAGCTCCAGGGATCCCATGCAGGACATGCATATTCAAGGGTTTGTCGAACAAGTCCAAGTGAAGGAATTCCGCTTGTTGGTCATTTGTATGACTACACATTTTTCTGGGTGGAAAGTCATCTGCCAGTCCTCCTCCTATCTAGTCAAGGAATCAAGATCATTCTGTAAGGTATCTGCATCAGCCTTGTTTGTTATTGGTCTGCATTGGAGACCGTCGTCTGCAAAAGGCGAGCATCTGACAGCGTCCTTTCAGGTCGTCGTTGATATAAAGGAGGAACAGTAAAGGTCCTAAGACTATCCCTTGTGGCATAACTGGTGCAGTTGTTGAAGTATGGCCCTCCAGTAGCACTTACTGTGTCTTGTCTGTTAGGAAGGTAAAAGATAAATCTTTCTTCGACAATAATTCACAATGTCGACAAAAAGAAGGAAAATTAAGGATTGGATAAAAAAAAAGTGCTTAGCATATCATTACGCAGTCCAAAATATCTTACGTTTTCCTGGCTTTTTTACGATTTTGATATTTTACGTGCCAGGAAAACGTCAGAACTGGGGTATTAAAGGCTTATATACGTCAGAAAAGGGGTAAAACTGTAGTAGGATCTTGGGTAATATTTGCCCCCCCCCCCCCCCCCCCCTCTGTCCGTCTGTCAGTAGTTCTGTCTGTACGTAACGCTTTTGCTTCCACGCGATATCTCGAGAAGCATTGAGCTTTTGCAATGAAATTTTACACAAAAACTCTGCATGGGCTAAGGAAGATCCCTATAGCTGTTGAGGTCAAAATGTCAAAGGTCAAGGACATCAATTAAATAAATCTGTCTGTTTTAACAGTTTCGTTGCCGCACGATATCTCGATAAACGTTTGAGCTTTTGCGATGATATTTTACACCATGGCTTAAGAAGACCTCTATTAAATTTCATGTCAAAAGGTCAAAGGTATATTCATACATTTTATGTGTGTGTAAAACTTTCATTTCCGGGCGTTATCTCAAGAAGCCTTTGAGTTATTGCAATTAAATTTTATACCATAATTAACCTGCCCCCCCCCCTTTCTGTCCGTCCCTCCGTTCGAGTCTTTAACACTTTCCTTTCCAAGCGATATCTCGAGAAGCATTAAAAACTTTTGCAATTAAATTCTACATAACAACTCCCTATGGCCTGAAGGAGACGCCTATTGGTTTTGAAGTCAAGAGGTTTATAAAAGGCTAAACTATACACACTTGGTTTTTGTAAAATTTTAACAATGTAGGACTATACGATATGTATGTGACCTATTGATTAGATTGGATTCGTCGCCATGTCAAATTCGTCGATGGCCAAGGGGAAAGATTCTCGCTTTGCATGTCCCCGATTCGAATTCCGATTGAGCCTTTTTTTTTAGTCAATTACTTGAATACGAATTGTTTGAATAGCATTGAGAAACACAAAATATGACGGTAAAAAGATTTAGAAAGGGGAAATTGTAACGAATAAATTAAATCATAAAATCAAATGAAAATTGAAACTTATGCAAATATGTCTCGGTTAAACAGCAAAATTTTCGCGTTACACGTTAAATTGCGAAAATTACGCGTTTATTCGCGAAAGTTACGAGTTATTACGCGAAAGTTTCGCATTTATTCGGGAAAGTTATGCGTTACAACGCGAAAGTCACGCGTTTATAATTCGCGAAAGTTTCGCGTTATAAAGCGAAAAGTTTCGTGTTTATTTGCGAAAGTTTCGCGTTATAACGCAACAATTTTATTTACTTAACCTACGAAAATGAGCTCAATGGGCTTTCGTACTTAAATGATAGAATTTAGCATCTGAAATGAAGTTATGACGCATGACTTGTACAAACTACTGCAGTATTATTATTTTGTGATAGATATTTTATATTAAAAGATTTTTTAAAAGAATAAGTAGTAAAATCTTTATAGCCATATTGGTATTTTATTTATTCATTTAATAATTCTGAAAAAATCCGGGAAGGGGAGGGGTTCAACCTCAATCTCTGAATTAGCTTGTACTTTGAGTCATTAAAATTGCGAGGATGGAAAGACCTTTAATATAGATATTTTTACAGTAATGTTGGTCCGCAGATTTTGTAGTTAGCAACAGTAGAGGGCGCTTGATTCGATACTACTGAAAAATTGATTCGAACCCAGGAAAACATTTTTTTTATCTACTACTTTACTTCATCTACACGTTTCTTATCCATATACTAGTAACTTCAGTACTTAACAGAATGACTTGGAATTTAAAAAAAAACCCTCTATAATTGATTGGTACAATAACCAACCAATTGACACCCTATTCAAAAAGATCCGTTCAGGCGGCAGTGTTACACCAGAGGTGATTTAGTGAACACCAAATCGTCAGAAGAGTAAACCCAATACTAGTAATACATGTACATCAATCAAATCCTTTATGGTCAGAAACATGCACCAATAAAGGAATTCACTATCGATGTGTCTTTTAATTTATACTTTTAATTTAGTTTTATATTCACTGTCATATCATATAATTAAATTACAGCAAAATAAAATTTACAAACTATATATAAATAATCATGTAGGTTAATATCATGTACAGTCTTTCTATTTTCCAATAAAAGTTGCAAAATAATTTTATACTGAAAATCTGACATACACATACGATGTATAAAAAGGATTGGGAAGCGCCCATGGCACTTTTAGTGGTTCAATAGCTCTGTTCTTAGCGTAAACGTTGTGTATGCGTTGCAACTTTCTATAGTTTATTCCGTGATTATAAATGAACAGGTATGTTTCTTTGGAAAATTAATTTTTCAAGAATGTCCAAAACCATAATTAGAAATTATTGGTGGTGATTTAGTTTGAATCTAACTAACCAGTACCCTAAATTTTGGCGATAATAGTAATGCCAGACTTAAAACACTATAACTTTTGAATAATGTTTTCATATATATAGTTTGATACGACAAATATGGTTCAAAATGTTGTAAAGCAGAAAATACAAAAAAGAAAGAAAGAGAGGGTATGGAAGAGCGAAAGAGTAATGTGAGAGAAAATATGTTGGGAGAGAGAGACATAGGATAGGGAAAAAATCGAAAGGGGAACTTTTCCGTTTCTATTTACCTGCCCTACATTCCTATGCCTCCTCGACTCTCTTCTCCTGGTTGGAGTGTGGATATACTCCTAGTTGGAGTGGGAAGGTAAATCTCTCTCTTACTCTGCTCTCTCGAGAGAGAGAGAGAGGGGGGAGAGAGAGTGTGTGGAGAGAGAGAGAGAGAGAGTGTGTGGAGAGAGAGAGTGTGTGGAGAGAGAGAGTGTGTGGAGAGGGAGGAGAGAGTGTGGAGAAGGAGGAGAGAGAGAAGGGGGAGAGAGAAGGGGGAGAGAGAAGAGAGAGAGAGAGAGAGGGGCAAGTGGACAGAGAGAAGAAAGAGTGGGGAAAAGGAAGAGAGGGAGAGTGGGGAGAGAGAGAAGAGGATGAGAGAGAGTGTGGTGAGAGGGGGAAAGGATGGGTGAGAGAGGAGAGAGAGTTAGGAGAGATAGTGGGACATGCAGTGGATTGAGAGAGGATAGAGAAAATTGGAGGAGAGCGGTAGAGAGAGAGGAGAGTGGGGAGATGAGGTATACATAAAATGGTAAAATTATTAAGCTTTTTTTAATTAAAAAAAGACAATTAATTCTGATCAAATCTGGAATAGGGGTGGGGTTGGGGTAGAACCGGAGACCCCAAACACAAAAACAGATCATTGTACATCACTAGGCTATACACACACAATTTAGTTGAAGAGTCCAAGTACTTCAATAAGGGTACTAGCTGTAGCTCTCTGCTAGCTGAAGAACTGTAAGTCTCTGCTTGAGAAAATTCGGACAGATAAAGCATTATCTATATCCGAATTTTCTAAAGCAGAGAGCTACAGTTCTGCAGCTAATTTTCAAAATGTGAGCCCTTCATCCCGGGTTTTTTCTCATTTGTTTACAAACTGTGTCGAAGTGTTTGGAAATATAAGATTCTATCACGAGCAAATGTACAAAATCTATTGTACTTGACGTTCTTTTGCATACTTTAGGCAGGAGACTGAATTAATGTTCATTCTTATAAGTGCAAAAATATCAACTTCTTTCGTCGAAGCGGAGCACTTGTCCTCCATTGTTGTATGTTCTGATCCCATATGATGACGAAGATCCCCCCATGTACTACGCACATCAACTCTCGATTGCCTCCCACATTTTTCATCCATTTAATTTAATATAAATGGCAATTTGGACATTAAATCTTGTTTGAATGCAAATTTCATTAGTTTTAAGAACATATTTCAACAAGATGTGTTTGTGAAACACTATATGTGCCCGGCGGCAACAAAGTTCGAAAAAAATAATTCATGTGACCTATTGATTAGATTGGATTCGTCGCCATGTCAAATTCGTCGATGGCCAAGGGGAAAGATTCTCGCTTTGCATGTCCCCGATTCGAATTCCGATTGAGCCTTTTTTTTTAGTCAATTACTTGAATACGAATTGTTTGAATAGCATTGAGAAACACAAAATATGACGGTAAAAAGATTTAGAAAGGGGAAATTGTAACGAATAAATTAAATCATAAAATCAAATGAAAATTGAAACTTATGCAAATATGTCTCGGTTAAACAGCAAAATTTTCGCGTTACACGTTAAATTGCGAAAATTACGCGTTTATTCGCGAAAGTTACGAGTTATTACGCGAAAGTTTCGCATTTATTCGGGAAAGTTATGCGTTACAACGCGAAAGTCACGCGTTTATAATTCGCGAAAGTTTCGCGTTATAAAGCGAAAAGTTTCGTGTTTATTTGCGAAAGTTTCGCGTTATAACGCAACAATTTTATTTACTTAACCTACGAAAATGAGCTCAATGGGCTTTCGTACTTAAATGATAGAATTTAGCATCTGAAATGAAGTTATGACGCATGACTTGTACAAACTACTGCAGTATTATTATTTTGTGATAGATATTTTATATTAAAAGATTTTTTAAAAGAATAAGTAGTAAAATCTTTATAGCCATATTGGTATTTTATTTATTCATTTAATAATTCTGAAAAAATCCGGGAAGGGGAGGGGTTCAACCTCAATCTCTGAATTAGCTTGTACTTTGAGTCATTAAAATTGCGAGGATGGAAAGACCTTTAATATAGATATTTTTACAGTAATGTTGGTCCGCAGATTTTGTAGTTAGCAACAGTAGAGGGCGCTTGATTCGATACTACTGAAAAATTGATTCGAACCCAGGAAAACATTTTTTTTATCTACTACTTTACTTCATCTACACGTTTCTTATCCATATACTAGTAACTTCAGTACTTAACAGAATGACTTGGAATTTAAAAAAAAACCCTCTATAATTGATTGGTACAATAACCAACCAATTGACACCCTATTCAAAAAGATCCGTTCAGGCGGCAGTGTTACACCAGAGGTGATTTAGTGAACACCAAATCGTCAGAAGAGTAAACCCAATACTAGTAATACATGTACATCAATCAAATCCTTTATGGTCAGAAACATGCACCAATAAAGGAATTCACTATCGATGTGTTTTTTAATTTAGTTTTATATTCACTGTCATATCATATAATTAAATTACAGCAAAATAAAATTTACAACCTATATATAAATAATCATGTAGGTTAATATCATGTACAGTCTTTCTATTTGCCAATAAAAGTTGCAAAACAATTTTATACTGAAATCTGACATACACATACGATGTATAAAAAGGATTGGGAAGCGCCCATGGCACTTTTAGTGGTTCAATAGCTCTGTTCTTAGCGTAAACGTTGTGTATGCGTTGCAACTTTCTATAGTTTATTCCGTGATTATAAATGAACAGGTATGTTTCTTTAGAAAATTAATTTTTCAAGAATGTCCAAAACCATAATTAGAAATTATTGGTGGTGATTTAGTTTGAATCTAACTAACCAGTACCCTAAATTTTGGCGATAATAGTAATGCCAGACTTAAAACACTATAACTTTTTCATAATGTTTTCATATATATAGTTTGATACGACAAATATGGTTCAAAATGTTGTAAAGCAGAAAATACAAAAAAGAAAGAAAGAGAGGGTATGGAAGAGCGAAAGAGTAATGTGAGAGAAAATATGTTGGGAGAGAGAGACATAGGATAGGGAAAAAATCGAAAGGGGAACTTTTCCGTTTCTATTTACCTGCCCTACATTCCTATGCCTCCTCGACTCTCTTCTCCTGGTTGGAGTGTGGATATACTCCTAGTTGGAGTGGGAAGGTAAATCTCTCTCTTACTCTGCTCTCTCGAGAGAGAGAGAGAGGGGGGAGAGAGAGTGTGTGGAGAGAGAGAGAGAGAGTGTGGAGAGAGTGTGGAGAGGGAGGAGAGAGTGTGGAGAGGGAGGAGAGTGTGTGGAGAGAGAGAAGGGGGAGAGAGAAGAGAGAGTGGGGAGAAGGAAGAGAGGGAGAGTGTGGGGAGATAGAGAAGAGGATGAGAGAGAGTGTGTGGGGGAGAGAGAGAGTGTGGTGAGAGGGGGAAAGGATGGTGAGAGAGGAGAGAGAGTGGGGAAAGAGAGGAGAGAGAGAGAGTTAGGAGAGATAGTGGGACATGCAGTGGGTTGAGAGAGGATAGAGAAAATGGGAGGAGAGCGGTAGAGAGAGAGAGAGAGTGGGGAGATGAGGTATACATAAAATGGTAAAATTATTTAGCTTTTTTTAATTAAAAAAAGACAATTAATTCTGATCAAATCTGGAATAGGGGTGGGGTTGGGGTTGAACCGGAGACCCCAAACACAAAAACAGATCATTGTACATCACTAGGCTATACACACACAATTTAGTTGAAGAGTCCAAATACTTCAATAAGGGTACTAGCTGTAGCTCTCTGCTAGCTGAAGAACTGTAGGTCTCTGCTTGAGAAAATTCGGACAGATAAAGCATTATCTATCCGAATTTTCTAAAGCAGAGAGCTACAGTTCTGCAGCTAATTTTCAAAATGTGAGCCCTTCATCCCGGGTTTTTTCTCATTTGTTTACAAACTGTGTCGAAGTGTTTGGAAATATAAGATTCTATCACGGGCAAATGTACAAAATTTATTGTACTTGACGTTCTTTTGCATACTTTAGGCAGGAGACTGAATTAATGTTCATTCTTATAAGTGCAAAAATATCAACTTCTTTCGTCGAAGCGGAGCACTTGTCCTCCATTGTTGTATGTTCTGATCCCATATGATGACGAAGATCCCCCCATGTACTACGCACATCAACTCTCGATTGCCTCCCACATTTTTCATCCATTTAATTTAATATAAATGGCAATTTGGACATTAAATCTTGTTTGAATGCAAAGTTCATTAGTTTTAAGAACATATTTCAACAAGATGTGTTTGTGAAACACTATATGTGCCCGGCGGCAACAAAGTTCGAAAAAAATAATTTTAGCACATAGGTCACAGTCAAGTTCACAAGGTCATTGACCTTGGTGTCATTTGAAAGAAATTAATTAGTGAAGTATGCATACTAAATGTGAAGTCTCTCTTACGGTTCAAGAGTTATGGCGAAGGTTCAATAAACTTTTTAGAGCCTATAGGTCACAGTCAAGGTAACACAGTCATTCACCTTGGTGCCATTTGAAAGAACTTAATTAGTGGAGTTTGCATACCAAATATGAAGTCTCTAACTTCTATAGTTCTAAAGTTATTACAAAGGTTCGAAAAGGCTATTTTTAGCATATAAATCACAGTCAAGGTCACAAGGTCATTGACTTTGTTGTCATTTGGCTTGCAGTTACTTTGGAATAGATCTATCCAAAAACTTCGTACTAGTCATACATCATGAAAGTGTATTTCAAATCCAGCTTCTGAAGCAAATTTTAGAGTTTTATCCCTTGATGCTTCATTTGTGCAATTTGGTTCATATAAGCCTTATAGTTAATTAGTGACAGACCTGCGTAACTTTAACCTGGTCCATTATCTGGAAAATACATGTCATGAAGTCTCTATCTCTTATTTTAAAAAGTTATGGCGAAGGCCAAAAAGGCTTTTTTAAGTATATAGCTCACAGTCAAGGTCACAGAATCATTGACCTTGGTGCCATTTGACCATTTGAAGGAACTTAATTAGTGGAGTATGCATACCAAATATGAGGTCTCTTACTTCTATGGTTCGAAAATCATGGCAAAGGTTCGAAAAGGCTCTTTTTAGCATATAGGTCACAGTCAAGGTCAGAAGGTCATTGACCTTGGTGTCATTTGAAAGAGTCTAATTAGTGGAGTATGCGTACTAAATATGAAGTCTCTATCTCTCATGATTCAAAAGTTGTGGCGAAAGTTTGAAAAAGCTACTTTTAGCATATAGGTCAAGGTCACATGGTCATTGACCTTTTCATTTGAAAGACCTGAATTAGTGGAGTATGTTTATCAAATTACCAAATATGAACTCTCTACCTCGCACGGTTCAAATGTTATTGTGAAGGTAAAAGTGGACAGACAAACAGGCAGACAGGACAAAAACAATATGCTATTCGATCTATTGATCTTGGCGCATAAAAACCAGTGACAAAAAGTTTTAAAATTGTTAAATCTCATCGTATAATTATACTTATTAAAAGTCAACATATATTAGATTGATTAAGTGATAAACTACATTTTTCATTTGTTATCTCATTTGAAATTGATAATAAAATGACAATTTCCCTGTTTTTAATCTTTTAACTACAACCCCCGCCCCCTCCCCGTGAGACAACAAAACCTTTGGGAAGAATAAAAACTGAAAAGGGATCTTTTGTTTTGCGGGGGAAACGTTTGGAAAATGAATTTCAATTTAATTTTCCGTTCATTTCTATTTTTTTCTCAGATTAAAGATCTAGAGGGGGAGAGGGACTACCCTTTGAAAATTGAACAGTTACTTAGTTATAAACTAAACTATCTAAAAGTGACCTTGGACCCCCCCCCCCCCC
>PRKT01000034.1:484887-500084 GCA_003671525.1 Saccostrea glomerata | reverse complement strand
CCCCCCCCCCCCCCCCCCCTCATCCCACTCTGAAAACGCGGATCCGTGTAAGGTTGGTTTGAAAAGTCATAGATACATGGATATAAGAAGCATTAAGAAGTTAACCACCCAACCACCAACCCCCCGAAATAATTTTTCACGTTTAGGAAAGGAGTTTAAGTTTTTTTTATTGTCAAGAAATTTCTAGGTTGGATTTTTTTAATGGGGTTGACCCCTCCTGGAAAAAAGTTCCTGGATCCGGGCTTGTTTTGATTTTTGTTTTTTTTTTTTAATTCACATTTTATATATCAATATAAATATGAAATTTTATTTAGATATGTGTGGCAGTTGGCAGTAAGCTGTGAGTAGTTGGCAGTAAGCATTTAGCAGTTGGCAGTAAGCAGTTGGCTGAAATGGATATAAAACAGTTGATTCTGCGTTTTTTTTTAAAGTTGTTTAATTTCATCGGGATCGATATTCATCAAACTGAGGTCATGGTCAAAGACTTAGCAGAAGTGATTTTGTCACTTTGACGCGGAAAAGCAGACAGAGTTTGATATCCCTCTTTGCACACAAGTAATTAATTAAGTATAATGCTTAACATTTGATATTTATGATGTATTTGTAATGCTTTCTATTCCCTTTGCTCCTGTCGCCGTGATTTGGTAACAACAGGAATTTAGAGATAATTCTAACTGAAGTAATAATTATCTTCTTCGAAAAATATCTGTTTGTGGGTTACATTGATTGAAAGTTTACATTATTTAACGAGATATTTTGCATTTGTTTACATTGTTTATCTCAAATCGCTATAATAACATATAACTTCAGTTAAGTAATATCCTGTTATTGTTAATCAGCTGTGAAACAGTAGGAATATACATGTACATACACTGCTTAGCAGTGATATTGAAGAGTTGTAAAATTCATTACCAAATCATTGAATCTTGTATTTATCTACAAGCTGTGTGAATGATTATAATGATGAAGTAGTTTTGGCTATATGGACTGTGGGTATTGTCCTGGGTAGATCAGTGGTTAAAGCTCCTTACTAAAGATATAGAGGTCATTGGCAATTCCTCCTTTCATACTACGTTTGATGGCCTGTATGTACCACTAAAGGTTATATGCCACATGAAGGGAGAAAGTTGCAAAGAACCATACCAAGGTGCAAGATGAATCTATAGTCAGTTTGTCTATCAACTGATCTATCTGGCCACCACTCGCCCACCAGCAATCGACCCTTCCTGTTTGCAGTACTATATTCCTCTTTATATTCTGTCTTTGTCCCTGGCTGAAAAGGCACTGAGACTTTTCCCTGACAGGGCTTTCAACTGTCACTTTAAGAGCATGTTTAGCTCTAAATGGTGAACCTACCTTACCACCTCATTAGTAATTCCTGACAATGTGAACTTATCGACCTTGATAGCACAGAAGTAGGAGCACCAGACTAGTGATACAGGAGTCCTGGGTTCAAATCCTTGTCCAGCCATACACAAAGACATGTATTTTCTTTAATCATCCTATTTTCTTTTACAATATAATGAACAGCTAGCCCTTCACCAAATTGTAAAGAGATTATTTTATTAATTTTTATCCTATGAAGTAGCCCCTGTGCTTGACTTATTTTTAGATTTGACGTAAAGAAATGCACCGATTTAGCAAGACCTTGCGCAGATTGGCCAAGTATGGAATTGTCATTGGTGGTGGAACCTGCATTTTGGCTTGGACCTCAATGTCAAGTCCTCAGGTTAGTTATACATACTTAAATAAAGGATAAACTTCATGTATTAATTTTTAACTATTGTACATCTTGTATTGAAATTATAATTCATATATATGTGATATGATTGTAAACAAATTGATAAACTACATTTAGAGTTCAGGAATATAGTTGATGGCTTACTTATTGCCATCATCATTATTTATGCTAAAACCAACCCCTTTCCCTGATGATGGAAGGAGAATTATTATCAGTCTTTTGAATCTGTGTTGATGATAAAAATTCAAGGGATAGTTATAGCAATGAATACATTTTCAGATTGAAATTATTCCCCTCCATGTTTATGTTTACAGGTACCAAATGTACATGCGGAGGATGATCAGATGAAGTATGCCTGGTCCCCCCTCCCTACCCGGCAGAACATGATGGACTCATTGAAGACAGACGAGTTTGATGTCTTAGTTATTGGAGGGGGAGCAACAGGGTGTGGAGTGGCCTTAGATGCTGTCAGCAGAGGTAGAGTTTTTGTAGTATCAAACAAAACTACTCTCTTTAGGTAACTTCTTCTGAAGTACAAATTGTTAAATTTGGGAAATGATTCATTTGTGTGGTAAATTAATTTACATTGTACATGTATGAAGAAACAAGACAAGAAATTTTATTTGTTTTTTTAGGTCTGAAGACAGCTTTAGTAGAAAAGTTTGACTTTTCCTCCGGAACCAGCAGTCGAAGCACCAAGTTGATACATGGAGGGGTCCGGTATCTACAAAAGGCTGTATTTGGATTGGATATAGAACAGGTGGCACTTCTGAAGTGATTTTTTTAATGAAGAGTTAATTGAAAAAGTTTCTTTTTGTTTCATTTAAGTATGTAATTTTGATATGTGGAAATAAGCCCCAAATTAATTCAGTATTTACTTTTGCTTTGATTCTTTCAGTATCGAATGGTCAAAGAGGCACTTTCGGAAAGAGCAAATTTAATCCAGATTGCTCCTCATCTAGCATACCCATTTCCTATTATGCTGCCCATTTACAAGTTAGTCAAATTATTGATTACGAAGTTGTTGAGTATACATGTATTTTCTTACAAGTGGTGATAGTTATGGATTATTAATATGTTTTACTTTTATACATGTTTAAAAGAACATTTAAAAAAGACAAGTTAAATTTTTGAATAGATACTGGCAGGTTCCTTACTTCTGGGCTGGAATTAAGATGTATGATGTGATAGCTGGAAAGCAACTCCTCAAACCAAGTTACTATTTATCTAAACGTAAAACACTAGAAATATTTCCCATGCTGAAGCAAGAGAAGTTGGTGGGGGCATTGGTTTACTATGATGGTAAGACTTTTTTCCAGTATAGAAGTTATGTATTTTTTCTACATTTTTTATCATTATCTGTTCTTAATTAAATTTTTTTTGTAGAATAAAAATGTATATTTAGGCCATGCAAAGTTAATTACTTGGTTCTCAGGCCTTTTTTCAAGAAATATGATGAGAGAGGGAGGCATTTTTTTTTTCTTTGTTATTGCCCCCAAAACATGATGAGGCAGCTTTTTACATTGTACAAAACCTCAAAAAATGATGAGGGAGGTGATTTGGTGTTTATATTTTATTGATTTAGCAATAAAAAGTGTCAATGAGGCACCCTTGGAAGATATGAGGGAGGGCCTGAGAACCAAGAAATTAATTTTTTTTGCCTTATGTGGAAGATTCACGATAACTGAGATTTTAGAAAAGTTGTGGGTCAAGCTGTAAAATGTTTTGTTGAAATTTAGAAAGCTTTTCTTGGTACAGTTATGTTTAATTACATTACAGGACAACATGATGATGCCAGGATGAACATTTCTATGGCTATCAGTGCTGCACGTATGGGAGGGACCATTACAAACTATACAGAGGTCTTAAAACTTTACAAAAAGACTGACGAGAATGGGAAAGAAATTGTCTGTGGAGCCAGAATTAAGGACAGACAAACTGGTAGGTATAGGCAGAGTAGAATGAAGAGATGTATAGAAGACTTGTGGGTGTAATTTGGAGAAGCAATGCATGCTTGCAGACTGGCAATGAAAGAATTTATTTGCTCAAGTTCAATGTTCAAGTGATGATGTGATTATGATGGATGATTTTTTTTATTTTTCAGATCAAGAATTTGATGTAAAAGCAAAATGCATAATCAATGCTGCAGGTCCATACACTGATAGAATTAGATTAATGGATGACAGTAGTAAGAAGAAGATCTGCCAGCCCAGTCAGGGAGTACACATAGTGCTACCTGATTACTACAGGTATTGAAGGATTTTCTAGTATTTAATTCCAGTTTGACAATATTTTCGATGAACAATGCATGTTATTTGTTGCATTATTTATATCCTATAATATTTCCCTCCGTTGACAAAGTTTTTTTTATACATTCTCATTCACTTTTTTGATGTTTATTTGTAAGCTAGAGAATAATTGAATAAATTATCAAAATTAAGCAAAACTTTCTATTTCTGTATATATACATAATGTGCAAAAATATTTCAGTCCAGACAAGATGGGACTATTAGATCCCGCCACTAGTGATGGTAGAGTGATTTTCTTTTTGCCTTGGCAGAATCACACTTTAGCAGGTTAGTAAGTTTTGTACCAGCTAGATGTTGAGAAATGATAGAGTAACAAATTGTTTTAACAAGAATGACAAGTTTTTTTAATCTGACTGTCATTTCAGTTTTTGACATTAAATATTTGATATTGCTATCATTTAGGCACCACTGATTCCTCTTGTGAGCTGACAGATTACCCAACTCCAACCGAGAAAGAAATCCAGTTCATCCTGAATGAGGTCAAGAATTACCTTCACCCTGATGTAGAGGGTAAGGCATTAAACTTTTATATCAGCTAGGACAATCAAAATATCTATAATCTCCACTGAGCATAGTGTTGCGTTGACAACTGAAGGGTGTTGCTTATTTAAAGTTCTGACCCATAATCAGCAGCGAGTTCTTTGCATAAAGCCTTGCTTTAACCATGAAAGAGTAGTTATGCAAAATGAATTTTAAAAAGAAAACAGGAATTAAAAAAATATTGTAATTGAAGCTTGCACAACTCTCAGATATTAATACAAAAGGGATGAATAGAGTATTGTGATAACAATTCATTTGATTGTGAGATGTTTTCTTCCTGTTTGCAGTTCGTCGTGGTGATGTGTTGTCAGCCTGGTGTGGTATCCGTCCCTTAGTGTCAGATCCAAACAAGAAGGACACACAGTCTGTGGCCAGGAACCACATCATTGAGGTGGCAGAGGACCATCTTATCACCATAGCAGGTATAAATCAGAGGGCAAATATCGTCAAAAACATTGGAAAGGACTCATCAAAACTTAAGCCTTCAGGGAAAAAGAGATGTTCAGAAAGTGAATTATTTTAAAATATTTGCTCTTGTAGCATTCATTAGAATTAAGTTTAATGCAAGATTTTTAGAAATTAAAAGTCTGTTTCACTGACAGCAGTGAAAATGCCTTTATTGATAAAATCAACAATAGCACACCATTCTTTTCTGTAACAGGAGGAAAATGGACAACCTATCGACACATGGCAGAGGAGACATTAGACAAAGCAGTTGAGGTTTGTTCACTGAAGCATGCCAAGCCCTGTCAGACTAAGGGGCTACTACTGGATGGTGCTCATGGCTGGACACCCACACTGTTCATCAGACTAGTGCAGGACTTCGGCTTAGAAAATGAGGTAAGCTATTTCATTAATGACAAGCCTCTTTCTCTGATTATACAGTATTTGTGTCAATTTTTTTTTTCATGATTGCTGATGTTTGTATTTGCAAATGATATGACTGAAATCAATGAACAGAATTTGTAAGAGTAAGTGACGGCTTAGTTCATAGAGAAAAAATTTCTCGTATGCAAAAACATGCATAAACATTTACATTGTATAAGAGTATCTGTATTTTTTATCATTGATTGATTGAAGGGATTTTTCTGTAAACTTTTCTACAGGTTGCTCAACATTTGGCCAATACTTATGGAGATAAGGCCTTTAAGATTGCGAAGATGTCCTCATTAACTGGGAAGAGATGGCCAGTGGTCGGAAAGAGACTTCATGATGAGTTCCCTTATTTAGAAGCAGAGGTAGGGGTCCACAAAATCCAGAATCTAATCTTGCTGGGATTTTTTTTGTTTTTATTAATTTTTAAAAATTCTTTTTTTTTAGGTGAAATATGCTGTAAGGGAGTACGCCTGCACTGCAATAGATATCATCGCCCGCAGGACTCGGCTAGCCTTCTGTAATGCTAACGCCGCAGAGGAGGCCTTACCTAGGATTGTGGAGATCATGGCCGAGGAACTGAAATGGAGCAAATCAAGACAACAGGTTAAAAGAAAGTCTTAAAAATAAAACAACTTAATTGGTTCTTTTAAAAAAATGGTGTTTTCATTAATTATTGTTAGGTTCAATTTTTTTGGTTGGGGTGGGGGTGTACTATTACATCAGTATTTAAATTCAATAACATTCACTTCATCCTATTTTATCATAAGAAGAATTTGTAGCTCTTTTATCTGAAACCCCTATTTTATGGTCTAGCTCCACAGAAAATTGGTTTTCAGCGAACATTACACTGAGGTTCTTTATAAAGAATCGAGGAGATTGATACTTTAAAACGGAGAAACAATGCGAAGGAATATAGCTGAATTTAACATATAGGTACTAGTATAAAGAATACACATATATTTTGTTAAAGCTTCACCCGAATCTTTAAATTCAGGATGAGTTGGCCCGAGCCAAGACTTTCCTGAGGAGGGAAATGGGACTAGAGCTGGGTAGTGGCACGTCAAATGTTCCCATCAACTTCAACAAGGACGAGATCAATATGTATGTCAAGCGATTCAAGAGTCTGGACAGGGACAACAAAGGATATATAACAGTCAATGATCTGAGACGCTATTTCAAGGTTAGCTTTACGTAACGAGACAACAAGTGCATTTTTAATGTGTTTTTTTTGGTTGAGAAAACTGAGTTTCTGCTTTTTAAAATCATTTTTGTGCTTGTTTTAATTATCAGATTTTTTATAAAATAACTTTATAACCTGGCTTAATATTTCATTATTCAATATCTTCTCTGATATGTTTCATATATTTACTATAGAGATCGGTGAGTGAAAATGCAATAAAAATCCCTTTTTTTTTTTTTATATTCATTGTATAGGACTCCTAGTCAAAATAGCCTTCAGCATTTGCATTGTCAGTGTTCCATGATAATATTCCCTCTATATGAAATAGTCATTGGCAAATCAAAAACTATCACAGGATGAAAAATTAGATTAATACAGTGTGTATTTATAAATCTAATTGATCATTAACTTGTACATTGTACAATGTATGTAATTTAATACCATGATCATTTTTATGGCAAAACAGTTATTGACTGTAGAATGATTTACTGTTTATGAGATTTTGCAAGTTTCTCCAGAATAGATCAGATTTTGTCTGAAAAAATTTGAAACTTCATAAAATGAAATGAGCCCTTTTCAACCAATTATTTTGTATAGGATTGAAACATTTTATACAAAATAACTATTGAAACTAATTATTGGCTTCACTCGAGTTGAAAATTTCTGTTCAAAGGGCTTTAGTAACTAATGCTTCAAAGCTTTAATTTTTCTATTTTAACTGAATTGCTTAAGACTTGACACTATTTGATACATTAACCTTCTATATATTTGTCAAAAAAAAAAAAAAAAAAAAAACAACAAAAAGAGAAACACTTGAAATTCTTTAAAGTTTTTACTTAAGATTTGTTTCAATTTCGTTTCTACTATCCATAATTCATGTAGTATCATTGAAGACAAAAACCTCCTCACTTTCAAGAAAGGTCAAGAGGAAAATGAAGCAAATCACAATTTTTTAGGTTGCTTGCAGGTGCTACTCACTTTGACCATTTGTTAGATGACCTTTTATTTATTTATGAACTTTTCTAAATTCAGTCATGTATTTGAATCATTTATCTAGCAGTTCTTATAAATAGTCCATAAATTTTACTATACATGTATATAATATACACACAAAAAATACACTCTACATATATACTATAATAATAAGGCCTTGAATTATATAAATTTTTCTTGTTTGTATTTAATCTGCTTTTTCTGTAAAAATCGATATTTTAATATTGGGCTGATTTACCAGGAAAAAAACATAATTTGTGTTCAAATATCTAAATATCGATATATATAAAATACCTATTTTATTGTAAATGTTGTTGATTTTATAATGCTTAAGAGTTTAAGCTTGCTATTTAACCGTCGATAGTGTGAGTTATGTATTAGAAAATAATAGTTGTCAGACTTTAAGTGTAGTGTTGTTGATTCTGATGGATTTGAATTACAGCAAACTGGAGAGAGAGTCACAGAAGATCAATTACATGACATTCTGAGTGAAGTGGATCTTAATCGTAATGCGCAGGTGGACATCGGAGAGTTCTTACAGGTAAGGAGAATTCATAGTATAGCAATGTCATGTGTACAGGCAATCTGGGTAAAACTGTGTTTTAAGGCTATCTATGTGTCAGCAATATATGAAAACCACCAATATAATATTTAGGAGCATTCTCCTATAAACTTGTGTTCACTGGCTGGTTGAGTTGATTTTTCTGCTACATTCTGTCTATAAAATCTATATTTGCCTTTATGTAACTCACAGCTCCCATTCCTACACACACAAACAATGTGAGTCTGCTGTATTCAGCATCCATAGACATGTATAGGACTTGACTATATAACGCTGGGGTTGTTTGTTTTCCAGTTAGTTTACTGTGCTCACATAGCAGCTGAGATAAATAGACATGATGAATATGATAAAGATCTCCACAGAAAACATCAACTGGTACTGAGCACCTTATACATTGTATCTGTGTGGCCTTGAGTTGAAGTGTATTTTTTTCTGTCACCTGTAGATTTAGTATTCTTAAAAAAACAACAACATTCTATCACTATTTATTATCCCCTAGCAATAGAGTTGGGAGGGGTATAGTAATACTCTTGTGTGTGTTTGTGCCTGTGTTAGTTTTGCTTGTTTGAATACGGAAGTAATTTGTATCAGGATTGATGTTGAATGCCATCTTAATTAATTTAAGATGTGCTCTTTGCGAGGGGACGATCTGCTTTGCGGTGCCCTTGCTAGCTCACCTGAGCCTTCAAGTGAGCTTTTCTGATCACATTTTGTCCGTCGTCCGTCCGTCTGGAAACTTTTCACATTTTCAACTTCTCTTCAAGAACCAATGGGCCAATTTTAACCAAACTTGGTACAAAGCATCCTTGGGTGAAGGGTAGTTTAAATTGTTGAAATGAAGGGCCAAGTCCCCTTACAAGGGGAGATAATCAAGAAAAGACAAAATAGGGTGGGGTCTTTAAAAAATCTTCTTCTCAAGAACCACTGGGTCAGAAAAGCAGAAACTTATGTGGAAGCATCCTTGGGTATGTTGAATTTAAATTATTCACATCATGACCCCCGGGGGGTAGGGCGGGGCCACAATAAGGAATCCAAGTTTTACATAGAAATACATAGAACAAATCTTTGAAAATCTTCTTCTCAAGATCCATTGGGCCAGGAAAGCTGAAACTTATGTGGAAGCATCCTTGGGTAGTGTAAATTTTAAATTGTTAAAATCATGACCCCCGGGGGTAGGGCAGGAATCCAAGTTTTACATAGAAATATTTTTGAAAAATCTCTATGAATCTTCTTATCAAAAACCACTGGGCCACGAAAGCTGAAACTTATGTGGAAGCATCCTGGGGTAGTGTAAGTTCTAAAGTATTCAAATCATTACAGGGGAGGGGGTAGGGGGCCACGATAGGTATAACAAGAGGGGGAATCTGGTAAAGAACTGCATCACTCAAGTTACTCAGGTGAGTGATGTGGCCCATGGGCCTCTTGTTTTTACTTTTTTTTTTTTACATATCCTGCATTTAATACTTTGCTTATCCAGAAAAATAACAAGATTTGTGTTCCACCTGATATACCAGTATATGACCAAGGGTGGTTTCTAACAGGGACATGTACAAACATATACATAATCACAATAGAGCACCTGACCTTCACATTCATTACAACCTGATTCCAAAGTATTTAACTGTTTCCTATTAACAAATTGATGCCCATAATTTTGATTCATAAATGTGTAAGCTTATTTGATGGTAGTTGTAGTATGTTCTACCGGTATAGTTTATGGTTAATAAGCTGATTTACACTGATCTCTATCTCGATCCTGCATATAGAGTATAATGAACATGGATATCTAAATGTGAAGAAATTTCTAGGTATGACTATAAAAACCCAGAAGAACATAAGTATATGAATTTCATTTCTTTTTTTCAGCTGATGAGTGCATTAAAAAGTGGAGCAGTTTCCAACTCACGCTTTGCCAAGGCGGCTGAATTGTCGGCAGAGAAAATTCCAGTAGACAGGAGTGGAGGAGGGGTGTAGCTCATCATATATTAGGACATAGAATAATTTTTTTTAATTTATTATATACATTGTATGTATTGCTTAATACAGAAATTCATGTTTTACACCTGTTGACACTTTATAGAAATCCCACTCACTTATGATCATTACCGGTTTATTAGATTATGAATTCACAGTTACGTGTCTAGACTAAATTCTTAATATGACTGAGAGATATTTCAGGGAGTATATTTTGGATGAGAAAGGTATTTTCTTTATTAGCAGAGCATAATATGGGAATTAGTAGTTTAATGTTGTGTACAAATGTTTTTTAGGTAAAATTCCATGGACTTGTATTTTTCATTTTTATAATCTGTAATCTTGTTAGTGACTAATCAAGCATGTAAAAAAACAAGGGCTTTTTAAAGATGTTTTTTTTATGTTTACACAATTCTGGAGTACACTTAATATGTCACCATTAATTTTCATATAACATAATTGTATGCATAAACTGCAAAAGTTAATCATATATTTAATGCAGAGGGACCTGTTTTCAGAGTTCTTCTGTGTTTAATATTGTTTTGGATTGTTCTAATTAGGTCTTATGCTTTTAAAGTCCATGGAGAAGTGAACTTAAATTAATATTGTTTAATGTTTTATTTCAGATTAACTTTAT
Source organism: Saccostrea glomerata (assembly GCA_003671525.1). Lineage (NCBI taxonomy): Eukaryota > Metazoa > Mollusca > Bivalvia > Ostreida > Ostreidae > Saccostrea > Saccostrea glomerata. The sequence continues at coordinate 489,272 of PRKT01000034.1, read as the reverse complement.
TGGTGCCATTATTGCTTCTATGTGAAATATGTATTTGCATAAAGATTCGTTAAAAGTAACTTTTTAGTGTCACGTAACTTTTTAGTATTACATGTGTTTTTACATGTAAGTATCTATGTAACATGAACAATACTGTACTTGTAACTTGTTACTGTTAAAGTGCTTATAAAACCTTTCAATTTTAGAAACCAAGTTAATAATACTTGTAATAATGAATTCTCAGACATTAAATAAAATGAACTAAACATGGATTTCAATATTTATAACTCCTGGTTACAGGCTGGAGGATACATATCCTTGTGTTGTATAAACCATTTTTAAAGTGCAGCATTACAGCATCAGTCTGATTTTAATAAATCTTGCATATATTAAATTAAGATACAGTGGGCAAACATCATTCTTGATATGGATTATAATAATGAATGGTTTTGCTGCTGGTATTAACATTCAATAGGTAATTAAAGATGACAAGGCTCACTTTAAGGAAGCTGGGGGGTGTCAACAAATTAACCATCAGATATAACTTAATTTTTTTTTTCATTTGGAAGAGAAAATTTCATACAAAGTAGTTTTCAAATGTAATCATTTTTGTATCTCTTGTAGAATTTGTGTCCTCAGGGCCAGGGTGTGATGTTAGGGTGGGGCTAAATTGATCATAAAGAAAAAGCCAGACTCCCTCCCAGCATGGAATTTACTGTAAAAGCACAAATATTCGTGGGGGATTAAATTTCGTTGTTAACAATATTCAACGAAATTAAATCCCAAACGAAATTTTATATGTCAGACTATATATTGAATAGGGCTAGTTTCAAAACAACGAAATTAAATGCCCACGGAACTTTTTTTGGTGACAAAACAACAAAATTTTAAGCCCATGAAAATTTGTGCTTCTACTTGTGACCTTCCCCAATACCAGGAGGGGGGGGATGTCAAAACGAGAAACCTTTCCTGTACGTAGAGCTAGTCTTGTCCTAGTCTTCTAGTTTTATATTCCTCTTATTGTTAATGCACAATCCTACTCCTCCAATACAAGAGCTTTATCACATATGATGAATATTGTTGATGTCTATTTTATATAAATCCAAAAAGATATCAAATCTTAATATACATCTTCAAAACTGAAATTTTACAAATTTACATAAATTGCACATTTTATACTCCCATCATATACAAAGTGAAATTATAACAATTTACTCCTCTTAAAATGAAATTAAAGTCAAATTTCATTTATACAGAGTCATGTTCTATAAAAAAAATGAACAAAACATAGAAATGGAAAAATGCAACATCTAAAATTTATGAGGAAAAGTGTTCAAAAAACTATTAACCATTATAATGCAGAGATAGAGAACTTGTTTTTTTATTTCAACATGTAGCATTACTACATTCAACATGTAGCATTTACTGGTAGTATTTCTTTACAAATACTGTAATAACACAAGGATTTTTAGCAGTGCATGAATTATAAATGGTACCAAAAGTGATTAGTTCATGATTTGGAAAAACAAATAAGAACAAACTTGAACCTTGAAAAAAAATGTACAGTAATGTACAATTCATAAACAGACCAAAGATTAGTAAAACTGTCTGGAGGCGCACACTCTTTAATTAGTATTTAACACAATATTTGCAAGATTAATTTTGATGCACCCTCAAAATTGCCTTGATGTTTTTTAAAAAGTTTTTAATTGTGAGAGAATATGGATTATTTATGTATGTATGCATAAAATTGCAGTGCTTTTTTTTCACAAAACAACAAGCATGAATATATAGCACTTGTACATGTTTAAAATCTAGATCCCTTTCTCAAATTAATTTCCAAAACAACTGAGCTCACTCGGTTCCTCTAAATATTTACCTTAATCTATCAGGTTACCTTTACCCTTTCAATACATGAATTTACACTCTTTAACATGTAAACAATAATCTAAAAAGGATACTGTCTACATATGCTTATATTTACAGTATGTTATTAAAGTAATAATAGGGGGGTATGTAAAACAGTTTCCTTTCATCAAAATCTTTCATCATAACTGCTTATTAAGCATTGACAACCAGATATTTGAGTTTAAAATCAAAAAGCCAAGAAAAACCTGCTTTGAAACAACAAGCTTGAGAAAGTCCCACACGTAGGTAAGAATCAAATTACAGTACAGTATTAACACACACTTTATGTGACAGGGTCTCCATCCTCTTGTTTATCTGTTTCGTTCTCCAACTCATCTTTGGCATCAGCAAAGCTCTCATTATCACTAGCATTCTCGTCTTCCTCTTTCACCTGAGCCGTTTCTGCACTCGATTCCACGGAATCTTTCTGCTCCGTCTCAAACCCCACGTCTACTGGCTCTGTTTTGATCACCACAGTTTGCTCCGTTTTGATCTCCACAGTTTGTGATTCCTCACTTTCTTCTTTCTTTACTGTTTCCCCGACATCCTCAGTTTTTACACTTGTTTCTGGTGGAATTTCACCAGTATGTTCTACACTCTCTTGATCTACACTACACTCGGGCTCTGATTTGACCACAACTGAGCTCTCAGTGTCCTCATTTTCTCTGTCTGTACTTGAAACAGATTCTGAAACTTCTGACACTGCTACATTGTTTGAATTATTAATATTATCATCTATTGTATTGTCCTCAGTTTTTACAATATCTGTGCCCCCTGATGGTGTCTCATTATGACCTTGTAAGTCCTCATCCAAATCCTTACTATCTCTGGAAACTGGGGTGTCCTCAAAAGGCACCTGCTCCTCTGAGGACTCTGAGGACACAGGGGGCGCCTGCTCCTCTGAGGACTCCAGCCCCTCAGGGGGCACCTGTTCCTCTGAGGACTCCAGCCCTACTGGGGGCACCTGCTCCTCTGAGGACTCCAGCCCCATAGGGGGCATCTGTTCTATATGATCTTCTTGTGACACATTTTCCTCTGCTACATAGTCTTCTCTAAGAAATTCCCTTTTTACCTCCTATGATTAAAAATAAACTTATCTTTATCAATTATTCAACTATATGTACATGTATAATCAGTTGATTTAATTTGATTAATAATAATCCGAAAATTTCTGGATAGAAAAACTGATATGAATACCTTTGGATTGACAATGGGAATGGCAGCCTTTGCTCTCTTTGGTGTTGCTCTTGAGCCTCGCATTTGTAACTCGGGTGGATAATACACTGTCTGGTTTCGGAACATCTCCTGAATCAGTAAAGAAAAAACAGCATATCCTATATCCTAATTAATATACTATTTCTGAATATACACCTGTGCACATTTACCTAATGAGTCTTACCTGTGGTCCTGACTGTGTTGGGCTTTGTTGGGCCCCCACTGATGTTGGCTGAGTCCCTGGGGGTGAGGGGAAGCCTTGTTGATGGGTGGCTAATGCTGGTGGGTGATTTCCCATAGGAGCAAATCCAGCTAAAGGAACAGGGGGCACCGGAAAATTGGGAGCTGCTGGATACAGTACCCCTGTGTTGGTGTACTGTGGAGGGATCATTTGAACTTGTGTTGTCATGGCAGCTGGCTGGTTCCCAGGGAAGATGTGTTGAGGAGTAGACATTGCGGCATTCGGTACAGCTAAAATAAAAGTTTCAGTTAAGTAAACGTATAAGTGGATTTACTCATCACAAAGCCCAGATTTCTTCATCAGTTTTGAAGAAAGTCTTGCTTCAGAAAAGATAAGTGTCAACTAGCCTTAACACTAATTTCTAGTATATACCATTTTGCTCCTTCTTTGTTTGTAATAGAGAAGTGATACAATAATGAAATGTACAAATAAAATTGATATTAAGAAAATTCTTGACACCTTTACAATGCCTACAGAATTTTGCATCTCTTATAAGTTTATGCAGGTGCATTGTGACATTAAAGCATTTTAGGTGGCTTTCTGCTTACCATTCATTGGGAATGCCACTGTAGCTATTGGGGGTCGGAGTATAGCAGGGTTAGGGTGTGCAGGAAAGTTGGCTTGGCTTGCTGTGAAGAGAGAGATAATCATGTATAATATACAATTCTTTACATCATATACATAATGTGTACTCTATATCATGCATGCTATATGGTTTAAGCAGCAGTTCATGTGGAAGTGAGTGAAATACAAATACAATTGAAACCAATTGAATTATAATTCAATTAACGTAACTTTTAAATTAAACACGAACTATATATTTTATGATATAAAGACATGAAATACAAGCGTTCATTATTGAAATTGAAACCAACTTTCTGTCAAGTGAGAAAGTTCAGCAATTTCTGAAATAAGCTCAGCATTGGGGAACAATTAGATGTGTTAGTAGGTTTTGTTTGATCAAACTTCATAGAATTCACTTAATTACAAATTATGAGCATTGGCAGTGTTTCTTAATCTCATGCCCCCCCCCCCCCCCCCC
>PRKT01000034.1:461410-484130 GCA_003671525.1 Saccostrea glomerata | reverse complement strand
TTCCACATGAGTTTCATCTTTCCTGGCCCAGTGGTTCTGGAGAAGAAGATTTTTTAAAAATGCCATTAATTTTTAACAAATTCATGATTATCTCCCCTTGGAAAAGGGCATGGCCCTTCATTTGAACAAACTTGAATCCCCTTTACCCAAGGATACTTTGTGGCAAATTTGGTTGAAATTGGCCCAGTGGTTCTTGAGGAGAAGATGAAAATGTGAAAAGTTTACGCCGACACCAACGACGACAACTACAACGACAATGACAACGACAACAACGACAGACAAATTTTGATCAGAAAAGCTCACTTGAGCCTTCGGCTCAGGTGAGCTAAAAAGGCCAAAACCCCCAACCCCTTTAATGATCTACTGTAACATTTACATGAAAATGCTTGTTACAATTCAAGCTAAAAATTGCTGCTTTTAACTAAGAAAACCCTAAGAATTAGATATCTTTTTTCTAGATAGCATTATAACTTGTCAATGCCCTAAAATGTATGAAAATCCCAAGTTTTCGGCATTTCAAACCTCAGAAAGTATGTTTCATTCACAAGACACATGTGTGAAAAAATTAATTTAAAAACAGATGAAAGTTGATCTTTTTACAACACAAAATTGTCATGCATTAAATATCAGGATGTGCATGTGCAAATGAAAAAAGATGTTAGATTTACACATCTGAGCCCTGGCTTGGTCTCGGACTTCCATCAACAGCTTGCAAAACATGTTTTGGCCGTTGAAGTTTTTTCCAGTTCCCCAGAATAAACTCGCGACATCATGAGCCAGAAGTTTGTTCCCTGTTGCCAGAAGGGCAGTACGGAAGGGCTCCACTTGTTTAAATTTTTCTATAAGTATATCTTTCATGACTCTACATCTGGTATTGATCCATTTCTCAGAAGGATTTATGCTCTTTGACAACATTTTGACTTTATTTGCAGCCTCGGTTTTTTTCATCTCCTCGGCCAGTTCTTTTTTATTATGAAATACAGCCTTGCTGAATTGATATGCATGTTCTGCACTAGTGAAATGATTGTTATCCCATTTAATTGCACAAAGGTAAAAGTTTGAGAGAGGGTTTTCATGTCCTTTGATGAAAACAGTGTCTGAAAAATAGTTACATTTTATTAACTTTATATTTTTTCCAGCTTAATCATTGTACACCTGCTAAAAGTTTTAAGTGAATTATATATACAGTAAATATATGTAGCTATAATTTTTTCTTTCCACCTATGAATTGTATGCAGTGTATTTTGGGCCACATTTTATAAATGCATGGCTGTTTAACATTTTTCGATAATTGAAAATACAGTCAAACCAGTATAAAACAACCTTTCTAGGTAATTTTAAAACTTCTGTATCTTGATAGGTCATCTGTTCCTTATAAATCAGGTGAATGGAAATTAAAGGTACATGTATCACAATTCAGACTTCTAATGTCAGAATTTAATAGATCTATTTTTTAATGTTTTTGTAAAAACTGCATCTCTTAGTTTTTGGGTTTATTTGTTTTTTTTTTAAAAGTCTACTGAAATTTTTTTTGCTGATTTTGTTTGCTTTAAAAAGCTACATTCTCACGTCTAGCAACATTTGCTTTGGCACTGGTTGATTCCTGTATGTATATTTTGTCTTGACTCCAGCTTAAATTTGGCAAAATTGTAAGTGCTAGTCTTTCTAAAGACATAAAGGAGGAATTCCAAGAAATTACAAATATCCAAGATATGTAATATACTGTGTGACTGCTAGTAGAGAGGTTTAGCAAAGCAACATGTATGCGTACGTGTAGCACCAGAAAACTGTGCATTACGTTATCACTCTTGCTAATGACGAATTTTTACACATATCCTCTTACGCAGGTTATGTGTAGATTGCCAAGTACACGTAAGTCAAAACTTGTAGCTTATAACTGCTGTTCTTTAACTGCTGTTATTTTTCAAAAAGTGTGCGTTTTTCTAAAACCATAATAATTAATGCAAATACTGTTAAAAGGAACTGAACGTCAGTAATTTAATATCATTAAGTTATAGGGATTTAAAATCACAACATCAAGATTTTCGAAACAGGCTCTGACGGATTAAAAAAAAAAAGAAATCTGTACAATCTTTTTCTCATAAGTACATGCATATATTTATGTAAAATGGTAATATACATATTAAAATCATTGCTTTTTCGGATGATTTTTAAAAGTAAACCACTTTTACATTTAAAAACTTACAAGTACAGGTTATACTTTGCTTAACAAGAAACATTTTTTTAACGTGTACATGTAATTTACACGTATATGTACACGTACAAGTGAGCTTGCTAAACCTCTCTAATATTACAGACTGATGAATATCGAAATATACAGCTCTTACTAGAAAAGTTTATTCAATATGTGCAGGATTAACAAAGATAACCAGTTTAATATTAGTTATTCTGAAAACATAGGGAAACATGGATTCATGCAAAGATTACATACACCAACTAACCCAACAGTGTTGAATACAATGTATTAATATATTCCATGTATCAAACTGAATTATACCTGGTGGGTAGAATTTCTGTCCATCTATTGGCTGTTCCGTGAATCCCCCCACGTCAGGCATGTTACGCTGTCGTTGGGAGGAGTATCGCTTAGGTTTACCTCCCTGGTCCTGTTTACTGTACGCCTTGTTGTCAAACTGCTGGGACTGGATAACTTCCTCTGATTAAACAAACACCAATCTTGAAACATTTTGTTGTAACCCAAGACAGACTAAATCTTTAACTAGGCAAACCAAAACCCCCAAAAATAAAATTTAATGAAAGTAAGTCAGATCAATTTTTGTCCTCATATCAATATATCTCTTAATTTTTACACTCCATATTCCTAATTTTTTACTTAATAATTAATTAATTAATAATTTAAGGATTTTTACTTTCTCAGATGACAAACCTTGTTTTCCATGTGGCTCTGGTGGTGGTGCTGTCTCTTCTGGAACCACTGGTGGGGGTGGCTCCTCTGGTCCCCGTCCTGACTTGACACGCCGTTCCTTGGAGTAAGACTTACGCTCCCCTGTGTTCTGTACAATTAATGACTCTGCTACAGGTGCCACCTGCGGCTGACTTTCTCTCTGAGGGGGAGGGGGAAAACCCTGCTTACCTTGGGGTGGAGACTCAGGTGGGGACATATACACCTCCTCATCTCCCCCTGCCCCCTGCTGAAGTGAGGGATCACCCTCTGCAGCTGCATTTTGCTTCATTCTCTGAAACCTTGGAGGGAAATTCCTCTCTTGGGGAAAGTTCCTCTCCGGTTCAGTTTTTCTCCCCACAGGTCTCCTACTGCCCCTGCCTCCTCTTGACCCCCTTCCTCGTCTATAACTGTCATTATATGACCTTCCCTCTTGTTCAGGACTTATTCTCTCCTCTCTGGGATATGAAGTCCTTTCGGCACTTGATCTATTATCTTTACCAGATCGACTTTCATAATCACTTTTCTCAGGATAAATTTGTTCATTGTCTCTATTATATGAACGGTTCTCCCTCTCTGAACTGTTTCTATTATCTCTAGGACCCCTATTATCTCGATCTTGACTGGAACGTTCACCTCGACTATGATATTCTTGTTCACTTCTCCTGTGATATTCCTGATCATTCCTTCTATCACTCTGAAATCCTCGATTGTTATAGTCTTGATCACTACGCCTATCATTCTGAAATCCTCTGCCTTCATCAGAACGTCTGGGCTTTTCCCTGTACCCTAGTTCTGGAAAATCTTCCCTATTGTTGAAGTCTCCCTGACCAGACTTATTATAACCTCTGTTCCTGTTGTTGTAATAAGAGTTATCATTCCTGTATCTGTCATTCCTCCGGTAGTTGTCTCCCCCTCTCCTGGAGAAGCCCCGCCCACCTCTTCCATTCTCGTCATACTCACGTCTCCCACCTGATTTTAGACTGTTATAGCTATTTCTATTTTGTACGTAATCTCCTTCAGGTATAAAGTCTCTGAATCGCGACCTCTGTTTGGATCGAGGGCCTCTGCAAGAAAAATCATATCCATACATAGGCAATTTAGCCACACATGATCCACATATGCATTGCCTTTCATATGAAGATCAAATGTGGATCATATGAGAATCATATGTTAATACAATCATATGAGAATCATATGTGGCCAATCATATGAGAATCATATGATCATGCATATGTTAATCATATGAAGTAATATACATATGATTTTCATATGAAAGGCCCTACATATGAGAATCATATGTATATTTTGGCAGTGGTCATATGAGAATCATATGAAACTGATAATATGAGAATCATATGAAACCATATTCACTAATTTGCCCTTGTTATACTCAGGTAAAAATCATATGAATATTTTGACAGTGATCATATGAAAATCATATGACACAGTGATCATATGAGAATCATATGAAACAGTAATCACTAAATTGCCCTTGGTATACTCAAGTAAAATTGCAATTTCAATAATACACCAGGTATATCAGTAGTAATTTAAATGTACATCATTTTCAAAAGAATTTGTTAGCTATAACCAGAGACGTATACGTTTCTGCAATAACTAATGTTAAGTTCTACTCTGTTTAACCTCCCCCCCCCTTTTTTCCCTTATAAAAAAACCTTTCACAATTTTCTTTTTCTGTTATAATGCATATCCCAGACAAAATTGATAAAGAATAAATTAATTTGCTTTTAATTTAAAATCTTTTGGGTTTGGGTTTATTACTTGAGTAAAATAAAAAAATCCGTATTTTTCCCGGACCGGTTTTGACTTCTATCGGATGAAAGTGAACGTCATGTTTGACGTCACTGCTGCAGCAGAAGTGCTGGGTGTTGGAAAAAGAAAGTAATCTCCTAACAATTTTTTAAAGACCTTTAATTCATATTGTTTAAATATCGTTTCATTACGGTTACAGGTTCGTATGAACTCATCTCTGTAATCACCGGGACTTGCTCCCGGCGTGTAATAATAATTTATTTTAAAAAATCATATACCGTTAGTTTTATTATTACGGTATAAGATTTTTTTTACTAAATTATTATTACACGCCGGGAGCAAGTCCCTGTGCTGTAATACTCTCAACACTTGTAATTGTTAAATTAATGCATTTCGTAGACCTACATAACATTAGTGATCCTGTAAGTTTGTTTCTGAATGGATGTTAACATTACAATTTACATGATAGGCTAAAGGCATTACTTTGTTTTCTTTTTGTTTTGACTTTTGTTACGTACTGATTTAAAAGTGAAAGTAGAAACCCTGTATAGCAGTTTGGCGTTTCTGTATGTTGAGATCATTATCATGTCGATTCTTTCATCAACTTAAAGACAAATGTTTGTTTTTGTGGCCTATAGATGCATTCAACAACTTGAGTTCAGTGTCACCGTGCTGCTTTTTTATTAAGTCCAAGAAGCCTAAAGCTGATAAGACTGGCGATTGATCCAAAAGCTGATTGTGACAGACGATTGCAGCATCACAATATTAAAGGTAAAAAGTTGCAATAAAAAATCAAAGTGGACTGCTTTATGACAAAATATTTCTTGATAATTTCTTTTTGTTCCTTTATAATTCTAAATTGCTTGCATAGCTTCATCAAAAATAAATTCAACTCAATAATATAGAAGTTGTATTCTACATTATGAAACAATTTTAATCCAATGCACTTTTAAAATATGGTAAGTATGAATAGAATATGCTGGCTTTTAAAAGCTATGAAACTATACAATAACTTCAGGGGGTATAATAATAACAGTGGCAACTTTCAAGGTACACATATGCATGTGTATGTGTTGAAAGTACATCAGATAGCTAATCCATTGAATATTTACATCTATGTGTTCATTGACTGACATTTATAAAAAAAAAAATTCCAATACTAATATAGAACCTAGTTCAGGTAAAATGTAAGATATATAAGACTATTGAGAACCTACAAACTTGTATACTCTCTCTTTTTTAATTTGTAGTTTAAGCTTTAGTTATGCTTAGAAAATATCTACTGTGTTAATATTGGTTTTACAGGTTCAATATACAGGTTCAATATACAGTCAGCCTATCAGAAGAAAAAATCCAAAGATCCTAGGCTTGTCAAAGTTAAGGTAACTACACACTGTTAAACAGACTTTGTTATATTCTTCCCAACAAAGTTTGGGATATCCTGGAATCACTAAGTCTGTTTTTCTGCCTATCTACTTGTCTGTAATTTTTTTTTTTGTCCAAAAGTAATATATTTGTGTCAGAATCTTCTAAATTTTTGGCAATAATACTATTTGAACATTCCATATTCAATTGACAAAAATAAAATTAAAATGCTTTTTATGATTTTAATATGAAGCATATCTTCCAATGTAATTGTCTTCCAAAATTCAATTCAATTGTCAAAATAAAAAAAAAGCTTTTTATAATTTTATTATGAAGCATATCTTCCAACAGTGTCTTGCAAATTACATCATAGGATTTCACAAAACATATAACATTAGTTTTATCTCGTATTATATCTGTGTCGGTGAATTGGGAATACATTTGTTTGCTGATGAATAAATTACTTTAATATAACTTGTAGAATTGATTTTGTAATTTAAGAATTATTTTTATTTTTGAAATTTTTGTAGAAACCATTCTGTGCCACAAAGAAATTGTTCAGGAAGGGGAGAACTGGTGGATTTGCATTTTTGGTACAGTTCAAAGAGATTTTCAAAATGGTCAGATCAGAGGGAGGACAACTGAAAATATTGAAAAGATAAAGAAGGAAAAAGAACCTGGAAATATATAGAATAATTATGAAATGTGGAGGATGTAGACAACCTTTCTGAATTTGACCTGTAAAGATTTCCCATTTTTATTTGTATGCTAGAATATCAAAAAACTTGATTTTTCATAAATTTACAATAGAGAATACATGACAAATGTTATTGCTGATATTTCATTTTTGCTGTGGACACTTTCATGTCATATGGTATTTTTATACAAGTACATGACCTTATTAATTTATTCATTTGTACATGTATACATGTTTAACTACTTAATCATTTTGCTGAAATCTTATAATTTGTACTCATTTTAGAATATGTTAAATACATGTATCGAAAAAAGCCACCGACTTGTTTGTATATTTTCTTGTTTAGAATGTACACTGTGAAAAATTAGTTATTTCTCTTGATGAAAATAATTTTGTCAAAAAAGTTGTGTAAGCATTATAAGATATTTCAAAATAATTAACCAAGAAAGATAAATCATTGTACATGTAATGTAATGAATTTTCATCTAAAGCAGAAATATCTGAGTTTTAAATGTGTACAAGAATGTGAAAAATATTGAAAGAGATCACACATAACTGTTTCATATGATTTACATATGATACCATTTTCATATGACTCTCATATGTAAATGGCTTGAAACACACTTAAATCATTCATATGCAAATCATATGTAGTTATTTTCATATGATTCATATATGTGGATCATATGTAAATCATATGATTTGCTTCCTATGATTCACATATGATGCCCTTTTTCTATGATTCTCATATGAAACCAATCATATGAGAACCATATGATACTCATATGAGAATCATATGTGGCTAAGTTGCCTGTGTAGAAAGTTTATGAAGTTTGGATGCCATTATATCAGGAGCATTATTTAAACACATCCCTGGTTCTATCAAACTTTGTACAGCTGCCATAACATTACATGATCTAAGTCTATGCGACGCTTTGTAAAGTGTATTTAAGTACATGTCTTCAAAGATTTTCTTGATAGAGAATCTTTACAAATGAAATCTCGATCCCGATCTTAAAAATGGATGTATCCAGCCCAAATTTTCTCAGTCGTGAAAATGCGAATGTGTTTTCATATCTAGTCGAAAAATCAATTTTTTGGTCGCAAATGCGACCATTTTAGTCGCAACTTGGAGCACTGATGTACAGTTTGCAAGTAATAAGAACATTTGGATAAAGGAGGAACACCTGAAATGATACATCCCTGTAACTTCTGTGGTCGTTATAAACATTAATGACTTACCTGGGTTGATTGCTCCTGGCAGGGGCGTCTGGGGCTTTGTCACTCCTAGTGATGTCATAACCATACACACTGTACAACTCAGCTCGCGTCTTTGGAGCCTGCATAGCCTCATTGTATCTATCATGCTGCCATTTTCCTTCATCTTTCCATAACTTTTTCTTTGGTCTATAAATGAAAACAGTTCATTTTTTCTTGGTGAAGAAACATGCTTAAAAAATTGTCTTATGATATTGTGGCTGTTAAAAAAATTATGATAAAAAATGGCAAAGGAATAACTCAGTTTAAATTCATTTACTTCTTCTCATCCTCCTCCTGTTCATCCATTGATATCCTCATGTCATGTTCATAAAATGCTCCCTGCTTGGGGACATAAGCTGGATTCTTCTTGTCTTCATCATCATCAACAGCTTCATTACCCTCAGGCTGCTCCTTAACGTCATAAAACAGAAAAATTTAGCAATATTTTTTTTATAAGTTTTCCAGTGATGTCAAGGAAATTGTGGATTGAAAATGCCAAATTTACACAAATTAAATAAATCAAGTTTAATGAAATGTAACCGGCAATTGCAGTTACTCCATGTTTAAGTTAAAGACAAATTTTCTGAAGGATAGCTTTCTATGGTTTATAAGAAAATCTAGGGTGGTAAATGTCCCTACCTCTCCGTCACCACTTTGCCTTTCCTCGTCTATTCCATCATCACCTTCAATGATGACACTCTCATCTTCTTCATCATACGACTCATCATCCTCTTCCTCACTTTCCTCTTCTTCATCTGTTTCTTCCTCCTCACTATCTTCTTCATCTACTTCTTCATTCTTTTGTCAAAAATGCAAGAAAGAATATGCAAAAATGCTAGAACTAAGATAGCATTTTTCTGAATATCTTAAGTATATGATATCTTACGAAAATTATGAAGTATAACAATATTCACCCGAGAAAAAGCTTTGATACATATTAATTGCAATATGGGAATTTTTCAAACCTTGGATTATTTTTACATTAATCAAGCACAGTAAATAACAAATTAAACAAGATTTCTAGTGTTGTGAGAGCGAAAATTGAATAAAATTGGCAGTATCAGGTAATCAGTTCAAAACTAGAACTGTCCAAATGGGACAAAATACCCCCCGCTGGGTTTTTCAGAAGTATGTTTTTCCATAATAAAGATATGTTTCAAACAGGAATTATGAAATTTTTCTTCCAGTGACCTTGAACTTCCCCAAATGACCTTGGGTCAAGGTTATGACACACCCTTGGGTCATGGGCAATCTTTGTGTGAAATGAGAACCTACCAAGTTTATCCATAAGAAAGATATGGACTGGACACGAATTATGAAATTTTTCTTCCAGTGACCTTGAAGTTTCTCAAATGACCTTGGGTCAAGGTCATGACACACCCTTAGGTCATGGGCAATCTTTGTGTGGAGTAGTAGATTCTAATGTCCCTCTGTAAGAAAGATATGGACCGGACACGATTGCACAGACAGACGGACAGACAGACAGATGGACGGACGGACAGACAGACAGCTAGACAGATGGACAAGGTGATTCCTATATACCCCCCAAAACTTCATTTTCGGGTGGTATAATAAGGGAGAATATTTCATTTCCCATGAATTCTGGAGTACGGCTGTGAGTCAGTGAATGGTAAAAAAAAAAAAAAAAAAAAAAAAAAAAAAAAAAAAAAAACATGACATAGGGTGAATTCACCATGCATCAGACACCCTTGTACTTCAACAAGTTCTAGTGATATCACTACCAATGGAAAATTATCAAAATGGAGTTTAACATTTAGTATGTGATTAAAATATAAATTTTGGATACAATTATATGCTATTTATTGAGAAAATATTATAAAAAATCGAGTTTTTAAAAATAACTCAGAATTCATCATGGATTGGATATTGTTTACCATGCATCGGACAGACGGTATTTGGACTGGGGAAATATCATATTTTTATTACAGTGCTTTAAATTCATTGATATGGATAAACTTTTACCTTTTATCTAAGAAATAACCCTCAACTTTAATATAATTGACCATATCATTGCACAAATGTAGAACAATTCAAGATGCTTCACTTTGCCTTAGAAATGCTTTAAAATGCTTGTAATGTGGTAATTCGCGCCTTTTTCTCATGGGTTATTTTACTCTTGTTTGTAGAAATAAATTGAGTCAGATTCTAGACCTCATATATGGATAACTTGTATTTTGACTGAAAATTTAGAGTTTTTATTTTCTATTTCCGACAAAAACAGCTGTCAGTAGGGTTCTGTATGAAAATGGCAGTGATTACCTATTCATCGGAAAGTGTCCATTGCATGGTTAATTTGTGTCCGATGTACGGAAAAATGAATGTACTAGTAAAAACCAGCACTAAAAAGAATTATACAAACATTGAAGACAAATTTCTTTAAAATTTATGTAGAATTGCCAGTCTTTGACAAAATTAACCAAAGTCTGACTCGTTCCGTTGAAGTCGAATTTAAAGAATGATAACTCTAAAAATTGCAAGATCATAAATTTCTGGTTATTCCCCTTTGATGATGTAAAATATGACGTAACTTCAAGGCCATTTTCGGCGTATTTTTATCCCAACACGATAACAACAATCGGTATCATTAAAAAATTTAAATCTTCATCTTTAAGACAGAAACAAATAAATACACGGAACTCCTAAGTTGAAAGAGAGTTTATTGCCCAAAGTTGTCCGAAGCAAGGTATGTGTCCGATGAATGGTGAACTCACCCTATTGTGTATATCTGGTTTATATCACATGTATGAATGATTTACTTAAAATAAGGGAAACCTTAAATGTATCTGCTGAATAGATTTGTAATTCTCATTAGTTGTCCTAAAATAAATCTATCAACTTCAGTTAACATAGCAGATTAATTTATGTTGATGTTGACATACACAAAAATTAACCAGTATATACTATATGGATTATAAATAATGAATACTTTGTATTAAGGCCAAAATAAAATTATAGTTTGTTTGGAATTGCCGCCCGCCTCATTGAAATACCCCCCGCTCAAAAAATTTTATTGGCAAAATATTGACAATATTTTTTTTTTACCGTTTTATCGTCTAACATTGTTTATCAAAAGTTCGTTCGTCGAAATAGCTTTTTAAAGTCGGGTTTGAGCTCAGCGTTTTTTCCTTATATAAACTGCACCATTCCCAATGCCAAAACGTTAATTTTCCCAATTTTGTGACCAAAAATTCCCAATTCAACTGTCAAGCAGCAGATAATGACATCATATTTCTTTTAAAACGAAACAATGTACAAATTGACTAATCGTTTCACTTCTGCTTAAATCGAAAGTAGAGAAAGTCGTAATTTGGCGGGACCTGTGGTGTAAACAGCGTAGTATCGTACATTTTGACAAACTGAAAGTATGAAAATGTGGAAAACATGGGACATTGATAAAAAATGCAATAAGTTCTTGTTGCTTAGTCTTCAAAACACGTAGTAATAGGTACCCGGTAATTTAGTTGGAATAAGCACAAAATACGTTTTATTTGATTAAATGAGAGAAGATCAATTCCATTGTTGTTCTTCAACCGGTACCGGACCTTTTCCCAATAGGTGGGAAAAAAATTACTGCTCTCATTAATTTAACAACACCAGTCTATAAAACGCTTTCTCCATAGTATTGATGATATAGCGATTATAGGTGGTGATTTGACAAAATGAAAGCCGCCAAAATGTCAGACTAGGTTTGGTCAGTGGATGTAAAAACATTCAAGCGTTGAAGACCAGAACATTTATGCATCTCCATAAAAATAAAGGGTGAATAAAAAATTAAATGGAATGATACCCCGATACCCCGAAAAAGCTATTGTAATAGTGTATGTAATAGATTGCACTTTGAACTCGATGGGCTAAGTCCGTCATGTTGAAATTATAAATGATCCTTTAGATCCCAGTTAAAAAAATTACATGGATCAGATATCTGTTATCTCAAATACTAAAGGAAAAATGTTGTCTGTCAGTATGACAAGTCTTTGAAACGTAATGTTAAAACTGATTCATGGTGTACGCTCTAGAACATATCAAGCACCCGTTCCTGCTTTTCCATAAAACACCCAGGCAACTACTATAGTATTCTTAAGAAATTTTGTGTGGTTCGCACTGTTTGTAAGGGTTGTCTTAACAAAGGTCTAAATTTCAAGAGAAATGCTATGATTTAGACTGATAAAATTATTGTTTAATTTTTTTTAAAAAATAAACTAGAACATTTGACGCTGAAATTTGACCGTTATAAAATGAGCAGATCTAACATGTAAATAAGATTGATATTTTAGTACTGTTCTGTATACTGTATATAATTTTTCAAAATCAAAACAAAAATAATATTAATAAAATAAAAGAGGAAAATTAATAAAAAATCAAAAATGTTCATTGAGGTTTCCATTTCTTGTCACTTAGCTTCAATTTGTAAAAAAAAAAAATATATGCCTCCCTCCCTCCTGGGTCTGAAAACTCCCAGGCGGCAATTCCAAACAAACAATTTTTTAAGGATGGCCTAACATATATTATTGTTTGTTCAGGTAAGTAACTGTTAATAAAATAGTGCTGAATGATGATTTGAAGCAAAATCTTCACAGGAGTGAATCACTCCCGCACTTGCACCAATATGGAAATGCAAATAAGGTGTATTTCCCCCCTAACCCCACCCCCCAAACAAAAATGGAGAAAGCTACATTATTCCTGTTCACTTTCTTCTTACCTACTTAGATTTAATGGGTTGCCCCCTCAATTACAAAAGGAGCATGTAACAAAAACTGTACAGCAATCTTTAAGAGTACCTTGACTTTCCGTTTTAGATCATTATCATCTGGCACTTCATCTCCATTATCCTGAAACATCAAACAACAAATGATGAAAAATACACGTGCAAATTGTGAATGAATGAAACGAAAGTTGAAGAGTATACAAATATTACGAAGGTATAAGAAATGAGTTTTATAAACATGTCAATATAGCTTATCCCTTATAATGTTTAGTATTAATCATACTTCTTGACGCCCTTAAAACGGGAAGAAATGGAGTGATTTGCTCTTATAAGAAAACTGAGGAAATTCGAGACAACACTCATACATTCAGACATAATATTTGACCATTCCTTCATCTGAGGCACAGAACTCCTTTCAAAAGCAAAAACGGGTTTCTTACATCGTGTGTTCGATCCTGTCTCGTATCCTCTTCGCTCTCGGCTTCAGAAATATTCTTTCGCCGTCGCCTTTCCGCCATTTTCTCAATAAAACCCTGTGAGGTACCCCGTGTAACTGAAAAGAATCCCGATCCCGATCCCTTTTCTGAAACTGCAACAGGAAAACCAACCTCGTAGTCCTGAGTCAACGTATTGCCTTGGAACAACTCGAAGTCATCGTTCCAGAGGAGAAGATTATGCATCTAATTGCATTGATACTTTTTGAAACTAAATAAAGTTCTTAAACAGATATAGAGTTTTCTCAATTTTTTTCTTCAAAATTCTCATATGTATCACCATCTTTGTGAGATATAACGTTAATATATTTAGTATCTTTAAGAGTACTCCTATCTGCACAGTCTCCAATTCTCTTTATTATATCAATCTCGTATGATCTCCCAACCAGCTCTGCACAGGGAATGCGATATTTGTTTGGTTTGTGTATTTTATTTTTATTTCATTTGTTTTATTACTAAACTTTTCAAGATTCTTTCATGTTTTTAATGTTCTGAAATTCCTTTTTGAAAATATTTTCTGTGTTGCTTTTATTCTGCTTTCCCCTGCAAGGAAAGGGGGGGGGGTCTGGGTAGAGGTTCTATGACTGTTGTCCAGACTGTATTTTACTCTGTGTGTTTTTCAATTTCTCATCCTATTTAATTTTTAAACACTTGCAGAGCTCTTACATGTACCATAACCATAGTCACTGCGCGGGTAAGTCAGAAACAAACAAACAAAATCCTGTTTCTGTGACTTTTTAAAAAATCACTTTTGAAGTAATTGTGAATCAAAAATGTTTCATGTTGTATTTCTGAGAAGAACCGGGAAGGAGCAATATACTAGTATGTTACTTGAAGTTTCTTCCGGTAATATACATTTAGTTTGTTTCATCTTTTCTTTATCAATATTGTTCCTGAAGTACGGAAACTTGTGTGCTCTTTTTTTTTCATCAATTAACATTGAGTACTAGCAATACATCTTCTAAGGTCATCTAAAGAGAATGTCGTGACTTATACTAGTCTGCTGCAAATAATCATCCGTTTCTCTCGTATTTTTCATTTGTATCATCATCAAAAATTGACTCAGCTTGAAGAGATTTTTTAAAATTTTATTCTTATAGATCTTAGATGTTTTTAAAATTATTATTCATATGAAAATCACTGACCATCTTATCTTGCTATCAGTCTCAAAAAATTCCGAAGAACTTTTCGAAAATTCCAAACCACATTTTTTTCCTTCAAAATTCGAGAACATCAAAACGTTTGACTTTTCTACACTTTATACAACCGTTTCTCAAGATGAATTAAAAAAAAAAGCTTTAGAAATCAAAGACAACTGCTTCATCAATAACAAGAGATGCTTGTAAAACACTTATGCTCCCCCAAATTATTGGAATTTTTCAAGACCAAAGGGCATAACTCTATCCAAAATGGGTCGATCGTACCCAAAACCGAACTTGACCTAAATACATGTACTAGTATTCTTATGATAAATACGTAACTCAAATTTCATTTCAATATGTGCAACCTTAGCGAAGAAATTGTCCAAAATTGTCCGATCGTACCCAAAACCGTAGTTGACCTTGATATTCTTATAATAAATCTGTATACCAAATTTCATTTCAATATGTGCAACCTCTGCAAAGAAAATGAACGGAAACTGATGGTGGACCGACAGACTGCAAAGTAATATAAGCCCCCCCCCCTTTCTTCGGAGGGGGGGGGGCATAAAAAATGGAAGTAGAAGTTTTAAGTTGTGATGGTCATCAATTATAAAACAACTTTGAAAATAACTACGATTCTACAAAAAATTGAGGGATGGCGGAATTCCCTATTGACAATACATGTATTTATATGGTCTTCGAACTTCAGGTCTTTTAACAAACTGTTGGGATTCCAATAGACAACAATTGTGCTCCATTATTAGAAGACCTGTATTTTATATTCCCACGAAGCAGGATTTATTCAAATACTTCTACATGAGAAGAAGAAAAAACTATTGTTGTGGCCTTCAATTCGACATTCATGCAGATATCATTATCGACAAAGTGTATTAATTACAGTACATGTAACAACCTATGTCGACTCCATATATCCCAGTGAACTTGACATTAAAAAAAAAAACTCAGAGTCTGCCATATCTGTTTTATGGATGTTTCAAAAATTTATTAACGATAACGGCCAAAGTTCTAACAACTTTACCGTTAGATTTTTTTTGACCAACCACTGCTCTATCGTTATCATCACCACTTTTATAGTTCAACTCGAGCTCGTGGGTATGTGTTTACCACCTTTTTTTCCTGGGGATCTTATTTCTGTGTTGAATTTGGACATCCTCTCTTCGATAATAACCCGTCTTTCTAACCCTTCCCCTAAAAGGGCATACCACTTTTTTCCTTTTTTTCCCCCTACTTTCTGTGTATTACTAAAGATATTTGGACATCGTCTCTTCGATGATAACCAAAAAAAAAAGGGCATACCACCTTTTTTCCAGGGGGGTCTAATTTCTGTGTTTTACTGTAGATATTTGGACATCGTCTCTTCGATGATAACTCGTCTTTCTGTATTTCCCATCCCAAATACGGATCTTGACAGCAGCATCCCGTCTGTTTCTGACTGAGGTGCAAGATTTACCCCCCCCTTCCGACGAGCGGGGGTCGATATATAGTATATTACTTAATGCTTGTGCCCCTCAATAAAAACGTCTGATGACCTTTTTTTTGCTTGGCAAGGAATTTTTGGTAGTTGATAGTGCCCCCAACTGAGAATGTATGGGTGCCCCCCTCCCCCCTCAACTGAAAGTTGCTTCCTACGTACATGCCTGCGTATTTAATGCAAACTTTGCATTCTGCAGCATCTGCAGAACGAATGTCCAACATATAAAGGGGGTATCCTTTGTCTTAATTTTTATCATGTAAAAATATATACTTACTTGTGGTGTTGGGGGGTCGGGGGCGTGTTCTTTCACTTTCTTTATTAACATTATCATTATACGATCCGTTTTAACTATTTATTTCAGAGATAAGGCGCGGAATTTTTCTCCCAAGATAAACATGATTTACTTTTTATCAACAGGATTTGTATCATGAGACAGGTAGAACCCGGAAGAAAATTGACTGAGCAAGGATCCAACAATTTTGAATTGAATTTTCCTAAAAGACATGAAAACCATTCTGCAAATCATATACTTTAAATGGACACTCATTTATTTCGCCGCAGCATACGGTAAATGTTCTTTTTATACATTTTTAATATAGATACAGTCATCTGAAGTCTTTGAAAAGGGACTGTTTTATTCCAAACCGAGGATTATAAGTCATGCAGTTATATATGTAGGTGCCTTCCAAAATTATTCATTTCACAGATATATATAGTTGTTGTACTGTATTTCATTTTAAAAATTCATATAAATTCGATAAGGTCATTTCCACGTTTTTTTTTCCTTTAGTTTAGCGTCCACCCTTATTTGAAAACTTATCTTTCTATCCGCACTGTAAGTCTGTAACAATTGTAGTTAAACTACTAGTTTATTAAAACAGAAAAGTTTTGCTTATGAAAAAAAAATCCGATCTTTTAGCTTCTTTAAAGATGTAATTAAATCTAGGAGTGGTCAGCTATTTATTAGCTACTAGTATATAGTTCATGCAAAATATAAAAAGAAGAAGAAGAAGACTGCAATAGAATCTGACAATCATCCCCCAAACCCAAAAATGGGTATCAATAATTTAAAATAATATTAACTATTTTTTAAATTAATTAATTAGTACATGATTTCCACAATCCTTCAAAAGATACCGATCCCGGTCGATGTATTTTCATACTATTTAAATTTCAGTTTTCGTGGTTACTGTATTTCACACAGTGTCAAAGTACACTTTCATGAGCTCATTAACAGGTATAAATGCGAATAATGAAACTACTGCCTCTCCAAATTCAAAAGACATGTTAAATTAAACCTCTACAGTATATTTTGCTAAGTAGGTCAAAGGTCAAGGTCAAGTTGACTGCAACGCTGTTATTTTTTTTCTTCTGAAAAACATTGCACATTCTAATTTAAAAATAACATAGCCTTACCTCTTAAACGTCGAAAAGAAGTTGTATGTCGGTATTGTCAACTACTAGTATTTCAAATGTAGGTCAAAGGTCAAGTTCAAGGACAACTAGGTCGGAAACCATGGTGAAATGCAAAAGCCATAGCGCTTTGCTTTAAATGTGCATAAAATCAAATCCACACCTCTTACTTATACCGTTCTTGAGATATAAGGTGTGACAGACGGACGACGGACGGACGGACGGACGGACAGATAGACGCCGGGTAACGTGATCCTTAAGTGTAGCTCTGCTCTGCAGGTGACACAATTACGCAAATTTTAAGTGATATACTGGCAATGTCAGTCATGAAAAAAAGAAGCTCTCATTCTCAACAACTCATTATAGATGACCTGTCCTTTAGAAAACCTCCAAATCAGACACATGGGTATGACGCAAGATATACAGTTGATGGAACCATCTCTACATGTATGGACACAGTGAACGGTTCCCCAGTCACATGGTATTTGGATTTACAAGAGGTCAAAAGTATTGCCAAAATATGGATTTTCTACAAGAACTCTGGTACGTTTGACATATATACTATTTACACTTATGTAGTTCTTGAACGTGCTGGTTATCTTACGTTTACTTTATTTACATTTTATTGCAGTTACGTGCAGTTTGTTTGTATACTGCACCGACCTGTGCAACTGTTGTCGTATCTTGTTTGGTATATTACTCTCCATTTACATTGAGCTTTTGTAGTGAATTTTACACAACTTGATATGGCCTAAGAAAGACTCCTATTGATTTTGAGGTCAAAAAGTAATAGGTCAAGGTTATGAATTCAAAAATTCTGTCTGTTTTAAGGCTTTCTTTTCCGCGTGATATCTAAGAGAAGCCTTTGAGCTTTTGCAACGACATTTGATACCATAACTCTCTATGGCATACGGACCCCTACTTATTTTGAGGTCACAAGGTCAAGGTCGTAAATGCATACTTTCGTGTGTGTTAATCTTTCATTTCCGGGCGAGATCTCAAGAAGCTTTTGAGTTTTTGCAATTAAAATTTATACCACAACTTCCTAACGCCCTTCTTAAGGTACCCCACCCCCTCAATCCGCACATACTCTTATTTTTCTTTAAGAGGGGGGCACGAATTTTCTGAAATATACATGTAGCTTGTTTCCTTTTAATGTTACAACATGGTGGGGGTTGCATATATTTGAATGGTTTAAATATTGCCGTTTTATAAAGTAAAATATAGAAATAATCGACTCGAGTTATCTGTTCAATGCAAGAAAATCTCACAAACGTTAATCCAAGACGTATTATTATTAAAATTAATTGTGTAAAACACACCCCAAAAGACAGTATTTTATTGCTTATATTGTGAGTCACTGAAAACTTGGCTTTTTTTATTCAAGTAAAGATTATTTATTATTTTTTAAAAATCAAGTGCTAAAAGATTATTTAAAGTTTCTTTTTTTCTTCTAAATTTTAGCTGTAAACGGACGTTTTGTTTACAATTATAAGGTGTATCTGTCAAACACCACTCGATGGAGAGATGGTTTTCCCTGTATCAGTGACGCTGGGCCAAATGCTGCGCTACCAGGAACTGTAAAAGAATGCCCAACGATTGCCCGATACGTGATATTCCATAACACAAGAGGGTTTTATAGCAGTTTCAATTTTTCCAGCGTTTGCGATGTGAAAGTAGAAGGTATAGACATTAAAGAAATAAAATTTTGAAGCAACAATCGATCTGTAATTAAACACATAATAAGATATCATAATTAATTAATCTCCAATTTTTTCATTTATTGTAACTTTTAATTAATATGCCTGTCTTTTGGTGTGAGCTGTTATGTCTTTTTTCCGTGCTCTGTCAAAATTCTAAATTGTGACCTTATTTCGACAACTTATGTCTATCACAGGAGTTCGCGTACCTATCAATTTTACCGAAATTTTCAGTAAATAAAAAAAAATACGTTATACCTATAATAATAATGGGTATAAAGTATTTTTTTAATTTACTGAAAATTTCGGTATAATTGATAAGTACGCGAATTCCTGTGTGTCTATACATCTATTAGCCTAGTACGTCACAATGCCTGAGAGGAAAGTACACGTACGAGTAGATTACCACGTCTCCAAGCTTGCTCTGAGTGCATGCTTCTCACTTATACGTTGTTGTTACAACGAAATTCAACAATTGTGTTGTGCAATCAACCAAACAAGAGCTCTATGACCTCATTTTGTGTATTTTTTTTTTAATCAAAAGGCTTTGATCACCTTAATGTAGGTCATTTTGACTTCCTTTTGACATTACTTATATATATTGCTATGTGCACATTACAGAAATACGGTATTTTAACCTAAAAATGTACATAGTTGCAAATAAAGGGGTCGCAGCTTGCGAGCTCGTGTACTACGTCTTGTTTAATATAATACGCATCTCTTACCCTAGTGATAATTCATTTGAGACAATGTTTTACAGGATGCCAGAAGAATGGCGTGTTCGGTTCTTACTGTGATAAACAGTGTCCGGAGAATTGTAATGGCAATCAATGTCGTATTGAGGACGGGGAATGCTATAGCTGCAAAAATGGCTGGATGGGAAATAAATGTCGATTACGTAAGACAATTAAATATCTAGATAAAATTATTGTAGATTTTTTGTTTTAATTCTGGGTGGTGATTAAGAGCAATACAATCTACAAGCCATAGTTGCTTGAGGTCACTCTTTTACCTTACGTTTGATTTTCTGTGAAATTCTTTCAACACACTCATTGTACAATGTTGATCCAATTTTAATAAAACATACAAACTACAAACTCAATACACATGTAATTCTATTGTATTGGATTTTTATTTTGAGTAAAGTAGTTGCTATGGTTACACAGAGAAGTCTCTGTGAAATTATTTCAAGACTATATATATCGAACAGTTCTAATAAAAAAAATCATTGCAACACCTTAAGTTTCAGTCTGAGTTGAATTAATTCTGGTACTAAAATACATCAATTTAGGTATCAATGGAGCCAGAGCTATATGATTAATGAATAAATGGAAATCGTTTAAGATACTATTCCCTTGTTCGTTACAACCATTTTCTTTTCTTTTTTTGTTTTTTAAATATTTCTGTAAATGTATAACTTTAGTACGATTCTCAGTTACCCCTTGGACTTTCGGTGACTTTCTCGACACTAAGTAATTAACGTCTCTCCAATGGCGAATAGATTTTCATTGGTTAAGAAGTTAGTAACATCAGCAACTTTAAATTGTTTTTGACAACGTTGAGACGACTTAAGCCCCACTTTCTGCCGTACGGAACCCTATCAATGATACACTTGTTGACATTCGCCGGAATACTAGTATCTATTTCAACAGTGAATGAAAGGCTATGTAAATTTCAGACACTAATTACGTAGTGTCGAGAAAGTCACGCCCTACTGAAAGTCCAAGGGTAACTGAGAATCGTACTTAAACTTTCTAAACTACAAACCAGTAGAGCAACGTCTTATCAGACACTTCTTTAACACAATGGTGATACCCTTCTAGTTTAAGTTAAAATACTAAATATGAAGAAGGTAAACAATTAAAAAAAACTATTAGTATATTGTTCTTAATGGAATGATTTTAAATAATTTTTTAAGATTCCACATAAATTAATCCTAGCTCTATCTAAACAATCGATTGTTATACTATTTTTTTTTCGCAATACTACACACATGCAAAAACAATGCAGTGTGTCCTTTTGGCAAATACGGACCTGGTTGTAACAAAAGCTGTATAGGACACTGTCTGAGAAATTCCACGTGTAACCCATTCACTGGTCTGTGTGAGGAGGGGTGTGCCCCGGGATGGAGAGAACCTTGTAATATACGTAAGTTTAATATCCTTAAAAAGTTGAACGATAATAAAACTCCTCATTTTCATACAGTTTTAAATTTTAAAGAGGATAGGGTTACGATAATAAAACTATTTGCAAGTTTTTTCCAGATAAAATCGTTGCACTAAAAGTAACTTTATTTTACTTTTGAAGCCTGTGCCCCAAAATGGTACGGAGTAAACTGCTCTAAACCCTGTATTAAGAATTGCTTGAATGGTAAATGTAATGCTAAAGATGGTACGTGCAGCAGCGGTTGTAAGCCAGGATATATGAACAGAATGTGTAACCAAGGTAAGCTCGCCTGAACAAAACGTGTAACCTGGGTAACCTCGCCTATAGAGAATGTGTAACCAAAATAAGCTCACTTGAAGAGAACGTGTAACCTGGGTGAGCTTGTCTGTAGAAAAGTATAACCAGGGTTACACATGTGTAGAGAAAATGTAACCAGGGAAAGCTCACCTGTAGAAAATGTGTAGCCAAGGTTAGCTCACCTATAGAGAACGTATAAGCATGGTAACATACCTGTAGAAAACCTGTAAATAGGGTGAGCTTGCCTGAAAAGAACGTAAAACCAGGGTGAGCTTGCCTGTAGAGAACATGTAAAACTACCATATCATTTAAATTCATTATCTTGGCTTTGTAAACCCAATATTTATGTTTCTAACTGATCAACCATGGAATGAGCGAGAATAAAGTAGACTGTGGTTGAAAGGGGGGGGGGGGGTATTGCTGTTGTTCTCCACAGACGTTTCTGCAAAGGACTTAATTGATCATCGTGTTAAATTGTTGTGCATGCCACGAACCATCAACAATTATTAAAGGCATATTAGATCTACTAGTACATAAGCATGAACATCATATCAATGATTTTCAGGAAAAAGGTAGAGGGGTATTTGAAGCACATATATACAGGCAATGCACATGCATTAAATCATTACGAAAATGAAACGTACTAAGATTTGCTTAGATCTATAGACTACTACATGTGACATACTTTCATGTTTGAAACTTAAATGATTTTTAAACATGATGTCAAATCAAATTATTTTTTTTTCCTTTGTGCTAGTGTGTTCTTCTGGACTTTATGGGAAAGATTGTTTACAGAACTGCAGTGGACATTGTTATGGAAATAAAACGTGTGATCCATCAAATGGCTCCTGTAAAATTTGTGCAGAGGAATATATTGGGAAGAAATGTGACATATTAAAAAGTAATTCCAAAACTGTTTATAAATCATCCAATATGAACTCACTGAATTGCAAGTTATTAATGCATAAAATTGATATATTCCAAACTGAATAAAACGAAATCCGTATAATATCTGGTCCTATCTACCGGTAGAAATAATTAATTAATTATACAAATAAAGGATGTACATGCAAACTCTGTACAGAACTTAAGCATCCTAAATTAAGAAAAGACACCAAAAAAAATATGTGTTGTTTGATTTATTGTCTAAAAGCAATTTCTATTTTATTGGGGCCCTTCTTAAAAAAAAAGATAGACATAATATAGGCATTGAAAAATTGGGGCTTACTTCCCAATCGTTTTTTTTTTTGGGGGGGGGGGGGGGGG
>PRKT01000034.1:441250-460710 GCA_003671525.1 Saccostrea glomerata | reverse complement strand
GTAGTTAAATGCTGTGCAATATAGTTAAGGATTTTTTCGTATGAGATTTAATGTCATCATTTTTTTTTCAATAGAAGGAGGTCATCAACTGCGGGATTCAGCCCCTGTACCCCTGGCTGTTATAGTGGGCGTTCCTACATCAGTTATAGTACTGGTAGTCATAGCTGTCACGGTCATTTGTTACAGGTGATACATGTAAAAATCTTAAACTTGCAGATCAATCAGTTCCATTATTTCAGCTGTGCTTTATAATTTGTTTACTTTTTTAACACAGACGAAAATCACTCAATAGTCTTGAGAATTCGCAGGCCACAAGGAGTGACGAAAACTTGAAAGAGTCCGAGTTTAGAGATGACTCACATCAATACGAAACATTAAATTTTTCTCAAAAGCATATATAACATACAGCATTATGATCATCGGAAGTTTAATAGATTTGTTTTGTTAAGTTTTAAAGATATAGTGCTTTCAGAAAATATATATCTTGTCACTATTGAATACAAATACATATAAAACTAAAAGAATCATTAATGTATCACTTCACAATCAAAATGTGTATTGTTGTTTCTGACAATTACCTTAGCCCTACCTAATAACTTACAAGAGAAAAGTTAACGGTTTTTATAAGTGGAAGAAATGACTATGCCATTTCTATTTGTTATTTTTCCAGTGACACAATGTACTTTAAATTTTACTTGATGCAAATGTATGTACATGTAAATATGAATTTTGTCCACTACCTAATTTCTCACTTGATGTATGTAAGTGAGTGTTTATGCTGTACTGAATTTTACACATAGTATGTATTAAAATACAAGAGGCCCAAGGGCCTTGAATCGCTCTTCTGATAAATTGTACATCTTATCACTTGTATTTGAAGCCTCTAATCCTAAGTATCCTAAGATCCATGTTGCATCACCTGACAAAGTTTGATGATTTTTAGCCAATTAGGACTACTTTTTGGTCTACATTCTTGGAAAACACAAAATGGATCAACTGACAAAGTTTTATTATTCTAAGCCAATAAATACCTAAGATACTTAAATATAGCCATAAAATGTCGAAAGTGAAAGTAGGTCATCCTGACCTACATTTTGGTTGACATTTTTCAGAGTCCCAAGATGCATCTACTGACTAAGTTTGATAATTCTAAGCCAATAAATACCTGAGATATTCAAAAGTAGGTCACTGTGACCTACTCTTTGGTCAACATTCTCCGAAAACCCAAGATGCATCAACTGATAAAGTATGATGATTCTAAGCACTTAAGTACTAGAGATACTTAAATATAGCCATAAAATGTCAAAAGTAGGTCACTGTGACCTACTTTTTGGTCGACATTCTCCGAAAACCCAAGATGCATCAACTGACAAAGTTTGATGATTCTAAGCCAATAAGTATCGGAGAATATTTAAATATAGCCATAAAATGTCGTAAGTAGGTCATCCTGACCTACATTTTGGTTGACATTTTTTAGAGTCCCACGATGCATCTGCTGACAAAGTTTGATAATTCTAAACCAATAAATACCTGAGATATTCAAAAGTAGGTCACCATGACCTACTTTTTGGTCGAAATTCTCCGAAAACCCAAGATGCATTAACTGACAAAGTATGATGATTCTAAACCAATAAGTACTAGAGATACATAAATATAGCCATAAAATGTCAAAAGTAGGTCACCGTGACCTACTTTTTGGTCGACATTCTCCGAAAACCCAAGATGCATCAACTGACAAAGTTTGATGATGCTAAGCCAATAAGTACCGGAGATACTTAAATATAGCCATAAAATGTCAAATGTAGGTCACTGTGACCTACTTTTGGTCATCACTCTCCGAAAATCCAAGATGCATCAACTGACAAAGTTTGATGATTCTAAGCCAATAAGTACCAGAGATACTTAAATATAGCCATAAAATGTCAAAAGTAGGTCACTGTGACCTAATTTTTGGTCATCACTCTCCGAAATCCCAAGATGCATCAACTCACAAAGTTTGATGATTCTAAGCCAATAAATACCTAAGATTCTTAAATATAGCCATAAATGTCAAAATTAGGTCACCCTGACCTACATTTTGGTTGACATTTTTCAGAGTCCCAAGATGCATCGCCTGACCAAGTTTGATGATTGTAGGTTTGAAGGTAATCAAAATATGCCTTTTAAACAATTTGAAAACAAATGCCTGCAAAATTCTAAAAGTAGGTCACAGTGACCTACTTTTTCTTACATATGTTTTTAGGTCCCAAGATGCAGCAACTTACAAGATTTGATGATTCTAACCCTTTCAGTACCTGAAATAATGAGATTAATTGTTTTTAAAAGGATAAGTCATAAAGTTCAAAAAGTAGGTCATGGTGACCTACTTTTAAGTCGACGTTGTTCAAGGACCCAAGATGCATCAACTGATTAAGTTTGATGATCATAGGCCTTAAAGTGTCCAAAATATGCCTTCAAATCAATTTGAAAACAAATACCCGCAAAATTAAAAAAGTAGGTCACCGTGACCTACTTTTGAATTAACATGATGTGAAGTCCTAAGATGCATCAACTTACAAGATTTGATGATCCTAGTCCTTATAGTAAGCAAAATATAAACATTTTTATTCATTGTAAATTTAGGTCAACTTTAAAGTGACCTTGAGACCACACCCTTTGCCCCAGGGTCATGCCTTGAACAATTTTTAATCTTCAACATATCCTGATCCTTGTATGTAAGTTTGCTGAAAATCTGCCAGGTGGTTCTGGAGAAGAAGAATTTTTAGCAACCAGTACTTTTGGTTTTGTTTTCCTGATTATCTCCCCTTGTTTTAGGGTCCCAACCCTTATTTTAGTATAAATGGTAGCCCTTGGGCCAAGGATAC
This sequence comes from Saccostrea glomerata, assembly GCA_003671525.1. Lineage (NCBI taxonomy): Eukaryota > Metazoa > Mollusca > Bivalvia > Ostreida > Ostreidae > Saccostrea > Saccostrea glomerata. The sequence goes on along the minus strand of PRKT01000034.1, from coordinate 457,846 downwards.
CCTTTGACAAATTTGACACTGATTGGCCAAGGGGTTCTTGAGTTATGGCCCATATTCTAAAAAGTTAACGCACACCGCACACCGCACGACGCACACCGCACAAATGGCCATAGCATTAGCTCTTTGAGCCTTTGGCTCAGAAGAGCTAATAAAAAACACATCTGTTTTATGTGTCAACTGACATCACACCTTTTCTAGTCGTAAAAATCAGGTTGGCTGTAGAGAGAAAAAGAACACTTGGTTTGCCTCTTAGGTAAATGTATTTGTCCTCTATGACGAGAACTGAAAAATGACATAAAATGTTTCTGTACAACACTCTAAACATGGCCGACAGCTGGAGCCGTAAATAAAATCAGTGTTTTCTTATGATGTACATCTACACAAGCGCACAACAAGTGTCCTGTTATGTTCCAAACTGCTCACTTTTTATTTCTGTAAAATGTCCCTAAAAGACTGCAGTTCAAAAAGTAAAGTCCCATATCAGCACCATTACTCTGAAAGATTGAGAAACAACAATCAACAGTAGTTACAGATAACAAACCATCACTCTCTTAATTAATCTCACCACTCAACTGAATGTGAACATTTCTTTATGCTTTTCAAAAATAAATATTTCTTCTTTAGAACTTTATCATGAAGAAACACTTGAAAATGGACTGAAAAGAAGAAGCGGTAGCTACAAATGTAGAGTTGAAATTTTGAAAAGATAGGACTTTTGTTGAGGATGATCAATCGTACCTCAATCCCCCGCATCATCATCTTCCCCTCCATCACTGTCTCCCTCCTCCCCTCCCCCATCTCCATCAGTGTTCCTCTTCTTCTTGTCCTGTTAAACAAAAAACAGTCTCATTTATGCATTACAAAGATGCTGTCATACACAGTCTCCTCTAATTTTACATTTGCCTACTTTTTTGCAACAATCTTAACTCAATATATGATCACAGTAAAAAAAAAAGTGAAATTTGTGCATTACAAAGGATGCTTTTATCAACGAAGTCCTCTGATTTTAAAATTGCATAATTCTTGCACTGTCTTTCTTCAATATAACATATATATATACACTGTATTATTATAACTGTAAATTGATCCGTAGGGTTTTGACAGGCGCGGATCATCAGATCAAACGATCTGCGAAGGGTCGAGTTTGATCTGGCTGTCAACGAGATGTGATATGACTCTTCTGATCAAGCTACTGTTATAATGATAAATTTATTATATGCCCCCTTATAATTAGCTAAATATAGCAAAATAAAACTTAAGAGATCAATTGTATAATATTCATCCATTAAACGAAGCATGACAACATGGACTTTTTAACGCACAAGAAAAATAACAACATGTTTTTGCGTACTACATCATCTGTTTCAGAGAGTGGTGATATGGATTCCGAAAACCTCAGTGTCGTGATCCGGAAAGTCGGATCACGGCGTCATGTGATTGCGTTAAATCTTCAGTAAAAATGAGTCATACACATTAGGTATATAATAAATGATATGATCTAGTGTTAAGCAATTGTAAACACCACTTCCACTGGTATTCTATCATTTTCTAAGAAAAGACACCTGACTTGTATATACACTTACCCTGGGTCCTCCGTAGCCTTTCCCGTGTCTTCTTTTCCTGTTTGCCTTAAAGCGATTGATACTATCTGCTCGTTCTTTAAAAATTTTCCTCCAGTGATCCATTTCTTCATCTCCTAAAAATTTTTTTTTTTGTATGAAACTTTTAGTGGGGTAGTTGACCTTTTTTACATTACAACATGTTATGCAAGTAAACTTGGAAGATCTTGTACAAAGTCCTAAGAACAAAAATTCTCCACTATTTTTTTGGGATTTTCTAGAATTTATCCTGCCATATACATGTATTTTGGTCAACTGTTTGTCTGCTAAAATATTAAAGGTTATAAAAAAATAGTACATTTATAATTAATGAGAATATTACTTGACATTGAACACACCTGTTCACACAACATTTATGTAGAATTTTCTATAAGTTGTAGTATAAGAACAATACCTTCCAGAATTCTTCCTTCTAAAACAAGGTTTGAAATCTCAAGTTTGCCATCGTGGTCTGCCATTGCTTTCTCTAGTGTTGTTTTTGCAGTGTTGGCTTCTGTAAATCTAACCCAGGCCTAGACAAAAAAAATGCAAAGAAGTTTAGTTCGGGAAAAAGTGTGATGATACACAGTACTGCATATAGGTAATGAAAAGGGAGAGAAAGTTCCAATAGGTTGTATTTTTCTTAACTGTCTTTGCAAATTGGCTGAACTTATATGTACAAGTTTAAGATTTGAAATAAAAACTAGCTTAAAATGAATGGGTATGTTTTAATGCCTTTCAAAGTTTTGGTCTCCCTTATTATAAATGGACTACATGTATTATTATCAGTAAAATTTATTATCTATTCAAGATGAAGAGTCAGATTTAGCTTTATGGTAGATGTACACAATATTTTACAATGTAAACACACAACAAAGTTCATATTTTGATACTTTTTCTTCTCATTGGACATTCTCTTATAGACAATGATGAATTTTACCTGGTTGTCACCTTTCTCAAAGTCTACCCAGGCTACAGGTGTGTAGTCAGTGAAGTAGGTTTTGAAATCCTCCCTGGTCAGTTCCTCCCCGGTGATACCGGTCAGGTGTAACACGGCACCAGGTGTGATAGAACCTGCTAGTTTCTGTCAAGATTGTAAAGAACACTTTAGTTTTTCAAATGATAGAACAAAAATATTTATATCTAAGAATCAAAAGTTCACATTTTTGTGAACGTTGAAGGATAATTTCCACAGTCAAGAAATATTGCATGAAATATAAAACTGAGGCATTTTTATATATTTCAAACAACATTTTGAGACAAGATCGGCTGGACAAAGGTTATTCCTGAACTTTGATTCGAAAGGGTGGAGGATAATTTTTTTCCCTTATTTTAGACTAATAAATTTGGTATCATTTAGAAAACCAAAAACAAAAATATTTTTCCAAGAATAATTTCAGATAAAAAACTGACATGGGACAGAGTACTTGTTTGAAAAAAAACCCCACTAACCTTTGTTTCTTCCTCCTCCCTTCTCTGTTGATCTCTGAAAAAATAATAAATTTTTAATAAAATTTATCAACATATCATTTGTCCAGCAAGCCATGTTCTATTGGATCAGTTTAAATATCACTAAAAACTTTTATGTCAATTAAGAAAATTGCTTTTAATCAATATGAATGCAAAAACTTTTCAGAGACGTTTTCATAACTATAATAAGAAATGTACTTACTCTTTCTTTTTACGTAACTGTTCTAATTTTTTCTGCTTTTTCTCATCCTCTCGTTTTTGAAAATATTCTTGTCTAAAATTATAGAGCACAATAATCAGGCATGAAATATTTCAAGAAAAACTATATGATAAATCTGAGGAAAATTCTTTTATCCTTAACTTAGAGTATCTTAAATATTCTTAAATCCAGGATTCAAAAACATTTTCACATAAATGTGAAGGCACTTAGAGTATCTTAAATATTCTTAAATCCAGGATTCAAAAACATTTTCACATAAATGTGAAGGCAAGACAGACAATTTTCTGACAATGCTGCAAAAAACATACACACTGCAGTTGGAGAACCATATCACTTACTTTGACTTTTTGATAAGGACTGCATCTTCATACTTTGATTCGGGTTCTGCTAGGAACTTCTCTGTATCCTCTTTTTTATGAAATGTGATAAAAACTGATCCCTGTAAATCAGTACAATGTCATTAATACAAACATGAAATAAGTAAAAATACTGTTTACAACATACAGGTATACTCCAGGGAGATGTCAAATCTTCTATCCTATAATCCCTGTTTTATCAATTGATAAAAAATCATTCAATTTAAAGGAACTTTTACAAAAGTTAACATTAAACTGGAGGCACTGCGATAATAAACTCACAAAACAATACCCCTGACTGCCATGTAAAATGGTTGTGTTATGGACAGGATGACAGACACACCATCTCCATTTACGACTCAGTGAGGGCGTAACAATTACTCTTAAAATTAAGCTCTCACTTTTTATACATATGAAGGTGTTGATTATCTTGTACAATTTTAATGAATAAATATATAAATCTAAACCAACCTTAAATTTCTTCTCCTGGTCTCTTCTCATGTACACTGTATCCACTGGTGCTATCTTCTCAAAGTAAGCAATTAATGTGTCCAGTGATGCATTCAATGGAAAGCCTTTCTGTAATGAGATTTGCATCACAGATAATTTCAAACTCTGAAGTTTACACATAAACATATAAAAACAAACTTGTACATTGTATATTTTGTATTTCATATGGCACTTAACATCACATCAATATTATATTCTGTAAAACATTTCATGCTTATTAACCTTTAACAATTGATATAATAGGTAAAATCAGACATACAACATAAGCAGATCTGTCGTTAAAATCATTTCTTCTTTCCTCTGTGTTCTCTGGTATAGGATTGTCAGGATTACGACGGATGAACACATTGTCCTTGCTAACCTGAAATGGACCCAAAAAAGTCTACCTTATTTCATTGATTTTTTACATGAATTTTAAAAAGTACTATTAAGTAGCATATCTATTTGCATGAGGTATAATTTTTAAGATCTGAGGAAAAACTGGTTTGTGGTAATTTGTTTGACAGCAAGAGATACATTAAGATCATGGTTAATACTGGTAAAATTTCTTCATTACCTGAATAAGTCCTGAGTCAGATTTCCTCAATGCTGTGGCGATGAGTTTGTGATTGGTGGTAAGTTGTTTCAGTCGATTGAATTTTGTCATTGTGGCTAGAGATACCCCTAATCTTCGTCAAGGAAACTAACATCTCTACTCTATTTAATGATCCATATGAACTGACGTATTCCCATGTACTAAGGCCTTTCAAAATGTGCCAATACTCTACCATACTAAATCATAATTGTACTGATCCAAATATTCACTGGAGGAATATCTTACAACATATTAAGTAAAATTTGCTTTCACCAGGTACTTCCTATTTTTGAGGAAGTTCCATCTGTATCTACATGTATATAATCCTTCTGAAAGCCCTGCTGAAGTATGATATATGTCCTTTACTGTACTTGAATGTCTAACAATGATTCAATACTCAATAGTACTTGTCATTCTTTAAATTCAAATATATGTAAACCTATTCAATAGAAATACTAATTTGTGTTCTAAAATTTTGCACTTTTTTCTTAATTGATATATAAGATATTTATCAAATCCTTCTTATGTATAGCAATTGTTTTCAAGATTTGTTTTGTTTAAATTGTTAACTACTTTTCTTAAAGAATGTTTTTGTTAAGTTAAAAAGGATACACCCATCTTCTAATTTCATCTCATCCTGAAGAAATTTGTCCCTAGGTAGATTGATATCTCCAAAGTAGTACTTAAAAAAAAATATATATATACATTTTCATTATTCAGGAAACCATACATTACTGTGTATATGGTTGTCAGAAACCTCAGTAATATTTTATTGAGTTCAGAGTTAACATATATTATAAAACCCTTTGCTTTTACTATTATATAATATGCATAAATAAAAATGATTGACTCTAGAGATTTCTGTAACATATGTTATACTACAGCTCTATCAAGAATATACTGTAAAATCACATATTTTCGTGGGGTCAAATTTTCGTGGTTTGAGTAAAAAATCTTGGTTTCGTGGGGATTTGAATTTGTGGACGAAGAATTGGTAAGTAGTTATGTATGTAACATTTTACATTTCGTGGTAGACATATCATCTCTTCATCTCTTGAAAACAACAAAAATTAAACCCCACAAAAAATTTTTGATTTCACAGTAGTTTTCTTTGCCTATAACATCTTTAAGTGTTTTCAGGCTGAAATTCAGCATTTAAAAAAATGTAGTACCTCTATTTGTTTAATTATCTTTTTCTCCAAAGCATTCGGTGGTCCTAGATCCTCTTTAACATCATCTACAACTTTCGGTACTTTTTTACTGTCGTCAGCCTTGTCAGCTGCGGTACCATTTGTAGTCTCTTTTGAATCTTTGACTTCTACTTTCACTTCATCAGACATGATGGAATTTACTAAACAATAAAATGTTACTACATTGAATTATATCAAAAAAACATTTTAAGAGTAGTATTCTACTCCAATAACATATAATGTTTAGACAAGAAGGATGCTGATTTTCCCCATACAAACAAACAAGTCACATTATGTTTGCTTACATACTGATGATACTCGTACATTGATGACTGGAAAAATCATCATTTGTCCTTTCAGATCAATAATGGACAGGTAATGATGAAGATATACTTACCTTGTTCAAAATCCTATAGCTTGATAATGATGTCGTATCGATTTCACTGAATTAAAATATGCTTTCCTAGCAATCACAATGCAACAGCATTTCGCGTACAAACCACGTTTTTACATCACTTTCCGGTGCATGCGCACGCATGTATACCCATCTTGCTAAGTCGTTCACAACTGCATTCGCGAACATCTATACGTTGCTTGACCAGATATTGGTTGCTTGACAAGAAAGTGTCCAATATTATTTAATATTTACATGATTAAAATGAAAACCAGAGATATAGATTTTTCTTTCATCAATTTATTTGATTAATACCAAACAGGCAAATTTTAAAAATTAAGAAAGGGGGAAGCTTGGATTGAATTTGACATTAATATCCAACAAGGCCAAGCATTTTTTTGTATTTCATTATTTTTCATCACTTTAAGCATACATAATTGAATTGATAAATGATAATTACCCCATTAAACTACAAACAACAGTTTTGAGCCAGGGACCTATATACTACACATATTATGTATACAAGGTCCCTGTTTTGAGCACAGTGAATCTCCCTCAATCATAACAGAGTGATGATAAAAAGAATCAAAGTGATTCTCAGGTTACTGACAATGATGGTAATTAATCTTGGTTTTATTAACTAGTCATTTTTCTTCATTTGTAAACCATAAAATTCCGATTCCATTCATTTTGCTCTGCTGTACGTTCATATGAATGGCAGAATGGACATTTAATTTTTGATGAAATTTAAATACTGACTGAGTAATCTAAAGTTTTAATAAAAAAAAATATTTATGTACATGTGTATATCATTGTTTTTATGTATGACATCATCTGCACATTTAATTAAGTCATTCATGCATGTACTATATTAATTACAGTGGCAATGATCTTATAGCGTCTTAAATTATTCCTCTCTATTTCAAACTGATCCAACCACTTCAAGTACCTGTAGCTAATTCCCAACATACACAATTTATTCAAGCCAATATTCTTAGAATTCTTTAATTTTATAAACACCATAATATCAAACTGTATTATATAAACCACCAAATAAAACTCAAAGGGAATTTATTTTAGCATTCTATTATAATAGTTGTGTAATGGTTAGGGCCGTGGATATCGGCCTGGATAGCTCAGTTGGTAGAGCACCTGACTAGAGATGCAGGGGTCCCGGGTTCGATTCCCGGTCCAGCCATACATTTTCTCCTCTCCCGTTTTTATTTGGTGCCATGCCCTGGAATTGACAGGTGAAAGACCTGCCAGGGATGAGCCTGGGTTGGGGTCTTTGGAGGGCCAAAGACCTTTAAGGAGGGAGGAATGTGGCGGTCAGCCGGATTCGATCGCCGATGGCCAGATAGCTCAGTTGGTAGAGCACCTGACCGGAGTTTCAGGGGGCCCGGGTTCGAATCCCGGTCTGGTCCGCTGCATTTTCTCCTCTCCCGTTACAGTTGTATATTCATTTTCTAAGACATTACACATTTAAAACAATTACATACTTTTTCTCCATTTAATAATAGTATTCAAACTAGTCATCTAAAGAATAATTCAGTACAAAAAATATTGTTAAGATGCCTAGAGAGCTACTTCCATGGCTGATCAGATAAATTAAAATCACTATCACATACTTAATTGGGGAGGAATTTTTGTTTTACTGACAATAAAATTAGAGCTTCTTGAGAAGCAGTCCATTTAGAGTGTTTCAAGTACTGGTACATTAAGTATTAGCTGTGGCCGGTTGACAGGGGATGCTTACTCCTCCCTGGCACCTGATCCCACCTCTGGGATTTCCAGGGGTCTCTCTATTTTATGCCCTATTCACTGATTTGCATTGTTTGCATATTTTTTTGAGATCAAACTACTGTTTGATATCTGCATAATTTTTGTTAACAATTACTTGTACTTTGGTGGTAAATTGCTTCACTTTTGCAACCAATTAATGGTACAAAGATGATGGAAAAGAAAAAGACAAATTAATAATCAACAGACAGAATTTAATAACAATAATTAAATATAACTTAAAAAACAGATTTCAAAGGAAGTGTCCTGTAAACCACCCCTGCAACAATAGGTCCATTGTTCTCCCTCTGCCTTTTCTTTTACACATGCAAGAATTTGAATGAAGCAGCCTTTACAACAGTCCTCTGTCACATTCTTGATGTTCAACAAAAAATGGATTTACAGAAGCAATGCAAATCTGCTACATTAACAATGAACATGAAAGAAAAATATAACAAATGAACGTAACTGAGATCTACAGAAACATAATGGTCTCCTGAAACTTTGAAGTACATAAAAGAAACTGGTTGATGGAATCTCTCTCTGGGGCCTTTAATCATCATGTGGAGGAGATCAGCTGATTGAGTGTGATTCTAGGAAAGAACAGACTGGGACCTCGCGATAACTTGGACATCTTGGTTAAACTTTTCTGTAGTTTAGAGGTGGGTATAGCTTGCTTTATGTCGACCTTGGGTAGTGATGGCACATTCTGGAAAGAAATATTCTCATGATAAATATACTGAATTTAATTTAATGACGACTTTGGTACCTGTAAAACAGTGCTTATTGGCATGTCATGAGACCAACAATATTTACAAGGCTGGTGCTTAGTAAGAAAGAATTGTTTTTTAAACACTCCTTAAAATAGCTTGTATATGTGTTATTCCATAATATTTTACCAAAGACAGTAGCAAACTTAAGATTGGATCTTTTTCATAATTATTTTACATACATACATACATATATTCATATTTACAAGATTAAATTTCTAACTCGTGTGGAAGACAGGCATAAAGTTTGACATTAATTAAATGCAAAAAAAAAAGCATAAAACTAAAGGGAGATAAGTCTGTGTACTTACAGAGGTATATTTCTGCATGTTGCGCTTTATTAAAGAATAGTATTTGTAGTATTCTTCTTGCTGTCTTTTGATGGATGTTATATTTGTCCTGGATTCACGGGGAGGTGGGGGTGGTAGGGGGTGTTCCCACACAAAATCCGGTGTGTAGGCACCAGGGATTGTGGGTAAATAGAAGGACTCATCATCTGTATCTCTTCTTGACTTTTCTCTGCTAAAACAAAGAATAAAATTTGAAGGCATACACACAGTTTAACCTGTATTAAGCAGCTGGATCTATGGAAAGAAATTTTTGAAGGTCATACGATAATAGTACGTTTCATGACTTTCATTGCTCCATGATAGAAATGTGTAATATTGGCTTATTTGCAAATTGAAGTGGGATACTCAGTGAAAATTTTTTTTTAGCAATCCCTAAATCTAAATATGACTGTCAGTATATACTCAAGAAATAAAAAAATACTCTCATGAATTAATTTTTCATGAAGTCTTTTTATAAAGATTCTATGGCATGATAGGAATTAAGATTATGCTCAAAAGTCCTGTTTAACGGGTAGTCACTTAATGAAATATACATTAAGCATTAAGAAAAAAAAAATGGAGCACTTCAAATTACAGTCAAATGCAAGAGAAAATTGCTAAAAATAGTTGATTGTTACAGTAGGTCTAATTTTATTTTTATTCATTATGTTAATGTTAATTACCTGGATACATTAAGTTTGGAATATTTTTGAGCAAGTCTTGGAAGACGTGAGGTTTCTCGGCCCATGGATTTCACAGTGTAAGCATCCTGTGACCTCTCTGTGACCTGTGACATTGATGAACCTGCCTCAGATCTAGGTTGAAATCGTGGGGTGGGTACATGGGGAGCATTTGTAACAGGAATGTCTGTGATCCACTGCATACTCAGGATGCCATACTGTGCCTGGCCATGGTTTCTTCAAAACATTATAAAATGTCTCATTAATGAGATAGAAAACGTATATATGTCTGTGCTGCACTCCATACAAATTATTATTAGGACTAAAACAGTAGCTCTCATTCATATAACTTGACTGTGTTTGTATGTACCAGAACACTGACTTACTCCTTGTCTGTGATTGGACCAGAAAACTGACTTTTTCCTTGTCTGTGATTGGACCAGAACAAAGGATTACTCTAATCTGTGATTGGACTATAAAACTTATTCCCTGTCTGTGATTGGATCAAAACACTGACTTACTCATTCTTTGTCTGAGAACTCAGTTTTCCTGGAATGGCTTCCACTTGATGCCTTTGCTCATGTTTTTCATCCACTTTCTCTCCAACTTTTACTTTGTGTAGTAACCTACCATTCAAATTAAAGAAGACAAAATGAGCAAGTTCTATGCCACTGTCTCTTCTTAGAATACATATATCATAAAATTATCTCATTTGAAATTTTTCGTTATTTACAAATTCGAATGTCCATTTGCAAACATATGGTTAACTTGAACAATAACATAGTGTCAAATCCTGTTATTTAACCTGAGCCCTGCCTCTCCAGGTAGCATTGGCAGGTCATCAGAGATGTAGTTAATGGTGGCTGATACAGGATGCTTCACTTTCCCCTCTGTGAAATCTTTCTTAACCATATCCATACGCTTCCTTTCCTGGGCAGTAGGAGTGTTGAAAAATTTCTGCCAATCTCTGCCTGAATAAACAGACAGGGTATGTTGAAATTTATATCTTCATTCATATCATAGAATGTTCCAATTTTCTTCAATTTACTTGGAGAAATACAATCTTTTGACATTGCCAATCACATCCCAAAATCATCTTTCATATGCATATTTTATAACATGTACATCATTTACATGTATTTTGTTTGATTTACTTTATATTTCACATTATAGGTTTCCATTTTAAACTTGAGTAAAGCAACAGAAGTGAGATTGAAGAGTTAAATGAACATACTGAATCTAGGTGTAGACATGGCCGACTTGTGTAGAGAACAGCTGGATTTCACTGGAGACAGCTGTGTTCTGCTCCAATCAGACAGCTTAGAACGCTTCCTACCAACCCCTGTAAGAAATCAAGTCAATAAAACCATACAGGCCTGAGAGTAAGCACTGCTCACCAAAAAGAGGAGGATATGTGGTATGTTGTAAAAAGAAAAATAATTAAAAGAGCATGTAAAATATATGAAGATGGGAAATAAATAAAATAGATTAAGCTTGTACCTTTGCTTGAATGTCCTTGACTTCTCTCAGAAGACAAAAAGGAGGGATGGGAACTGACCAGTTGACCTTTACTTGACCTTGAGGTGGTAGACACGGAGAGTTCTCCCCCAATACCCGAGTCCTGACCACTCATAGAATCTGTAGTAATGTCCTCATGCTGAAAGATAGACTTTCTTAATCAAAAAACATTACTAACTTTGTAAGAAAAATATTCTGATGCTTACTCATAGCACAATCTGTATGGACCACCCCAACACTATTTGCAAAACAGGCATAAGCAAACTGATTTACCCAAGGCCAAGCTACTACTCAGAGCAACAATTACCATTGTTTCAATGACCGATATAATTACTGTAGAATTCCTTATTTTTGATAGTAATAAATGTAAACATTTTTTACTGAAGGTGATAAAAAATTACCAGAGTGACAGTGGTTAATCATTACTTACTGAAAGTAGTCAATAATTACCCGTGATATTGGCAGTGGTCAATAAAAACCTGTGTGACGGTGATAGTGGTAAATAATTACCTAAGAGATACTGATAGTGGTTTATTTACCTGAGTGATACTGATAGTGGTAAATAATTACCTAAGAGATACTGATAGTGGTTTATTTACCTGAGTGATACTGATAGTGGTAACTAATTACCTAAGGGATACTGAATGTGGTTTATTTACCTGAGTGATACTGGTATCTAACTCTCCCTGAGATCTGAGGTGACCATCAACATCAGAAACATCTCCAAGTCTTCCAAACCGATCAAGAGCTCCACCTCGCTTCCCAACAACTACAAAAATAATGGTTCACATAATAGAATTATGATACGCTAAGTAATCTGCCACACACTACTTAACTACAATAAGGTATCATTTATGTTCATTGATATTTAATTATATTTCAATAAATTGCTATTTCTTTTCAAATAAAAAGGTATTATGAGAAGCATCTCTTGATTTCTTGTTAGGATTTTAATAAAAGCATAAATGAAAATAAATGTTTCTGATTAGACATAAGTACACTACTACTGAGTACTTACTGGGCCTACCACTGCCCGGTCTCTTGTACTGGTTCCTGTAGTATCTATGTAGGTGAGGGTCACGGGGGTCAAACCTAGCAATTAAGTTAGATAATTTCATAATAAAACAAAAAAAAATATTCAGGTATCAGTAGGTATAAACAAAGAGTATTATAATTTCAGAAAGCTAAGGCAAAAAAAAATATATCTAAATGGAACTGATTTTATGTTTGATTTTTATGATTATAAGTACTTAGATATTGAGACAAAAGCACTTACATTATATATATATTTCAGATTTAGCTTAATTCATAAAAGATGAAATATGAGCTATACAGCAATTAAGTATATTATTCCCCTCTGCTTTGGTCATTCCACACAATGCAGCAGAGTTAATGATCAATAACTAGTTCATTTTTTTTTAATAAAAAACGCAAAGAGGTGAATTAAGGTATCATTGAGTAGTTAGAGAAAATACAAAACTAAAATTAAATGTGGGTTAGAAGGTCGAGTATACCCATGCAAGGTTTTTGTCTAAATTAGCTTCCCACCGATGTCTTGCTTTGTTGTCCCCTTGAGTTGAAAGTGAATTAAAAATTGAACAGGAAAAGAGGTGAGTTAGAGAATTGTGAAGATTACAAAGTAAATCATAATGCACCATTTCCCCTCAAACAAAAGTGCATTTTTTCCCCTTTCAAATGTGTGTATCAATGTTTACCAGTCCTCCATTTCTGAATTGTAACTGTGACCAGAGCTATTAAAAAAGATATATACAGACCTATATACTATGGTAAATTTTTGAGTTAAAGTTTGAAGCTTTGATAGTAGGCTGTAGGTCAAATACAAAGAAAATCTGTTAATTAATATAAATACCACACTCAGATTAATTGTACCATATGTACCTAAATAAATTAGTTGAAGTAGAAAGTAATTAGGCAAGGTAAATAGTTGGATGACTAAGCTAAGGAATTAAGATTTTGTTTAGCTAGCTTTGGAAAACAGTACTCTATTCTGAACTTTTCCCATATTGTTCAATTTTGGAGAACAAAGCAAAAAGTTAGGAATTGTGAAAGGAAATTTTGGTAAACCTAATTTTTGTCGCAAATCAATCAAAGGTGTTAAAAGGTAAAATTGATTTTTACTTAACATTGTAATCTGATCATCAATACAAGTATTGTCAAATTTAAACACTTTAAATTGATACATTTAATGGCTTATGTATCAATACACATAAATCTTGTAAAACATTTTACATTGGCATTACAAGGGAAGCGGTGATGTACTACAAGGGGGGCTATCTAAACTTTGTTTTACATAAACATAGCTTGAGGTAAAACTCAAATTATAGCAGAAGAATGCCACAGACAGTTAATAAAAAAGCAATAAGAAACATGGGCTACTTCTATAAGAGCAGACTTTACCCATCATTCTGAGTGGAGATTGCGTCTTCTTTGTCAGACCTGTGTAGATTAATGAGATCATATATCAATTTAACAAATCCCCTATCAACGTACCCCTATATGGTGTCATTGATTCAGACATGTAGGTAAACAATACCTAGATGTTTCTAACTTCAGATGAAGTTTTAAATACAGTATAATGGTTACAATCATTGAATCAGACTCTAGGTTTATGCTTGGAAACACTCTATTCTGATTTAAGTGAGCAAACACCTCTTTCTCCAACCAAACCTGAGAATTCTGCTCAAATTTCACAAAGTAATCATCTTTTTTCATTAAGAAAAACCAATATTTAATTGGCAATCTTTTTCATTCCATTTCTTTTCAAAAAGTCTATTATAGAGTATATGTATATAATACACAAAAAATTAATTTTCAGAGCTTAAGTTTATAAGCAAGATTGCAGTGTCATTTTGCTGTAACATTGAGTAAATGCTTATATCGAAATCTAGATTAACTACTGTATATTTAATTATTATATTGAAGACTCTGTATGAATGTTTGATACCTTTTTTACTTGAGACATTTTGCTCATAGAAACTTTGACTATACCTACATCTATTAACATTGCTATTTTGCAAGGAGAAAAATGTCAACTTTTCGACATTGTCAAAGTTTTCATGTTTTAAGGACAAACTCACACTAAATTTGGTAACAGTACAAAAGATTCCCTCTGTTATAAAAAGAGCTTTCAATCTTTCAAATGTATCAAAACTTAAATAAAAATCTTTTAGGAATAAACTTTGATTTGAAACAGATTATGATTTTAATTATGAGACACTGAAATATAAAATGGAATATTACAGTATTGTAATATACTTTCTGAATTCTTATACATGGAATGACAGGCAATATTCCATTACTGCACTGATTGATGACCTAGTAAATCAACAATATCTAATATCATTTTATCATTCATCTGATCTTGTTTCAGTATTATAATGTTCTTTTTGAGACTCCAAAATAATGTTACCTTCCGCGACTGATTCTCCTTGGTGACTGGGGGCCTTGGCCGTCAACAGATTCTTTCAAATTTCTAAAAAAAAAAAATTAACATTAGGTGTGGAAGAACAAATGTTGTGTTGAAGAGAATTCAAAATCACCCATAATATCAGATATGGTTGGAAAATGTATAGTAGTAATGCATATGAGATTTTCATTTTGTGGTGGTCATAAATTCATGGGTCTCTCCGAACCTCGAAAACTAGGAAAATTAGACATCCTCGAAAATTAGTGATTTTACAGTATTTAATAAATTATTTCTTTAATTGAAACACATACTAAACACACAATGCTTAAAAAAATTAACACATTTATTGCACAGTGCCTTGGTTAAATAAGTACTCTTTATACGGTAGCTACATTTAAAGTGTTTAAAATGTAATTAAGATACTTCTTTTAAGAATGCCTAATTAAGAATCAAAGTTTTTTTTAATATGGCTTAACTACAAGACTATAACCTTTAATTTTAATACACAAAATTTATACCAAACTAATCAATCCATGTAAAAATTGAAAAAAAAATCCTGTTGTCCATCCAATAAACAGGTTCAAAATAATATCTAGAGTACCTAAAACACTTCACTGACCCTTGCCAAATAAACTCACATTTTAACAAAAAACACAGGTAAGTATTCCTCCTCCTCCTCCTCCTCTTTACTGTCCATCTTTCCCACCTGTCTTAATCCTCATAAAATACCCGATCATCACCCCTCATAGAACAGTCATATACATATACCATCAGAACCCGATCATCACCCCTTATAGATCACTCAAAGACCATCAGACTAACAAATCCCTCAGTTTAAATCCACACGCTTTGAAGACATTGTCAATCGGAGTAATATGTCAGTGTAAATACGTAATAGGGGCCACTCTGGGGGTGGCCTCTGGTCTGCCGTGTGTAATGTTACATACAAGGTATACGATTAAGTCCTATTTTTACAGATAGCATCAGGATTTTTATTTTCGCAGTGGTTTTAAGTTCTAAGAGAAAATGAGAGTGAAATAAATACTTTTATCAGATTTAAGAAAGTATTGGTCCTACAAATTTACTCAAAATCAGTAAAAGTGGGCTAATCAAAATACTTTTTTATTCCGTCAACCTCTCTAAAACTTGTTACGTACACCAAAACAAATAGATGTGACAATCAAAGAGCCATTATGTTGATATTGTGTCAGATTTCTAACGGTAAAGATAATCCTTTAAATTTCTTCCCCAAATCCTTGGCACACTTCTACCCGAGCAACAAAGGGAAGGTGAAGGGGGCGTCATTTTAAACAGCTGATCTCTCTGAGATTTATTGTCCTTCAGGCCTCAAATTGAAGGATATCATCAGCAAGGACAATATTCCAAAGCCTACTATCAAATTATTCGCAAAATCATTATGCATATTAAATGCTGAAAAAAATTAATCTTAAAAAATTATCAGAATTCAACTAAAATCAGTTCTGACTTATCTTTAAGTTTAGCTAGTTTATTCGATTTTCGTTTACATTACTTATAGCCTTTGTTGTATATAATTCTTATGGTGATGCTGACACTATCTAATCTAGAATCATTTGAAAATGTAACAAAGATTCAAATTTGAATTTCAATGTTATGTTGTGATAAAATCAATCCAAACAATGACAGCTTCTCCTTAACAAAACCCTTTAACATGAGAACTCCACTAAACAAGGTTAAATATGCTGGTAAGAAGTTAGCCCGGACAAACAGTTCAATGACAATGTAATATTTACAATGACTAT
>PRKT01000034.1:411105-438923 GCA_003671525.1 Saccostrea glomerata | reverse complement strand
CCCCCGGGGGTCATGATTTGAACAATTTAGAATCTACACTACCCCAGGATGCTTCCAAATAAGTTTCAGCTTTTCTGGCCCAGTGGTTCTTGAGAAGAAGATTTTCAAAGATTTTTCCTCTATATTTCTATGTAAAACTTTAATTCCCCATTGTGGCCCTGCCCTTCCCCCCGGGGGTCATGATTTGAACAATTTAGAATCTACACTACCCCAGGATGCTTCCATATAAGTTTCAGCTTTTCTGGCTCAGTGGTTCTTGAGAAGAAGATTTTCAAAGATTTTTCTTATGCATTTCTATGTAAAACTTTGATTCCCCATTGTGACCCCGCCCTTCCCCGGGGGATCATGATTTGAACAATTTAGAATCTATTCTATACCAGGATGCTTCCATATAAGTTTCAGCTTTTCTGGCCAAGTGGTTCTTGAGAAGATTTTTTAATGACCCCACCCTATTTTTGTCTTTTCTTGATTATCTCCCCTTGTTAGGGGACTTGGCCCTTTATTTTAACAATTTAAATTCCCCTTCACCCAAGGATGCTTTGTACCAAGTTTGGTCAAAATTGGCCCAGTGGTTATTGAGAAGAAGTTGAAAATGTGAAAAGTTTACAGAAGGACAGACGGACAGCTAGACAGCTAGACGGACGGACGGACGACGGACAAAATGTGATCAGAAAAGCTCACTTGAGCCTTTGGCTCAGGTGAGCTAAAAATGAAGCCTATTGTATATCTATGGGTACCTTGGCATGCTCTAATTTTCTAACTTCTAATCCTCTAGTTAAACCTTACAACCAGCAAGCTATTAATTGTGTGCTAATGTATTTATCAATACTCACTCCAGTTCATTCCTGAAATCCATTCTGGTTCTGGTTGTGGTCCCTGGGGTCCAACCACCTAAAATACACGTCAAATTAATACTGAAAGTAGCATAAAACATTCTCTGTCTAAAAAAAATGAAATACAAATAAATCTTTTGATATAGGAAATAGGTTCATTAATCTAAAGGATATCTGTCATTCTCTGTGTTTCATTAATATGTGATGACCAAAGACAAGGAATATTGATGAAAGAAAAATTCTAGAATTAAGAAAGAGGCACTCTCTATATGCCATACTTATGACATTAAGGATTAAAAGGTTTGTCCTGATATATATCATGCAAGTTTACAAACAAACAAATATCAACAACCAAAGTTAATGAATTAAAATGAAGAGTAAAAGAACAAAAGAACAAATTGTGTTAGAAAGCAGCAAAGTCACACTGATGTCAAATCAGCATTGTTTTCTGTAAAAACTAAATACATGCATGCAGTTAATCAATCATTTCTGGCCATGTACAGATGTAAGTTTGGACACCTGGTAATGGTAAGTCAGATAAAAGGCAGAAGCTTCAAACAATGTAACAACTTCAAGATCCACTTCTGGTAGAAAGACTAGGATTATCAAATGCAACAGGTTACTTGCTAAAAAGCCCATTTGCTCCAATCCAGCATGCAAAGGCATTTGTCAGAAGCAGAAGCTTGGAATAAAATGAAATAAATACCAGGATCCTTCCCTTCCTGACTATCAGCTGACCGCTCCTCCTTCTGCAGATTCATGTCTTCCTTGTGAGTCAATTCTAAATTGTTTCCCACTTGGACTTCCTGTTCTTGGGTGCCCAGAGCATTCTCCACATTCTGCAACCCCTTCTTATCAACCAGTTTACCCTGTGTTAGGGAATTACCCTCCTGCTTCCCCATTTGCCCCTCTAGCATCCCCATTTGCCCCTCCTGTGCCCTCATTTGCTCCTCCTGAGTCTCAGCTCCAGTCAAACCAGAGAGATCACTGTCAAACTCCAGGTCACTGAGACTGAAGTCTGGATTCTCCCTCAGTATCTGTTCTATAACAGCCATCTGATTGGCATAATCCTCGGTCCCTGGGTTATGTATGTGGGAGAACAAGCCCCTGGGATCTGTATCCTGTAGCAGCTGACTGAGTTTTTCTGGGATCCTCAGGACCTGATTTCCTACACACAGCTCAACACCACCAATACCACCTGGCAGGTGCTCTGAGGATTGTTCCAGGGAGGGGTTAGTATTCTCCTCCATTTCTGATATATCACTGAGGGAATCCTCCTCAGCCTCACTTTGAAAGCTTAGAAAACTTAACCTGTCCTCCTCTAATACTGTAATCATAGTTTTCATCATACACATACCCTACTAATCCTCATATAATCTAAAATTCCTTTTTTCATATCTCCAATTTTCATATTCTCTTACAAATAAGACTGGACTCTTTTTCAAACTTTTTGACAAAAATTTTTCCTTTAAAAATGTAATAATGATGGATACCAAGTAAAACAAGACAAAAAGGGAAGAGTTGTCTTTCTTGCTAAGCACTAATAAGCATTAACTTACGAGATTTATCGGATATAAAGGACAACTCTTTGAGTCTGTTGGAAGCTCTGCTGACAGATTCTGATAAATATAATGACTCAGGTTTCCATCTCTTCTCTCTGCCACCCCAGGCCTTCTCTATATCATTCAGCTGTACAGGAAAAATTATAATAATACATCAGTTGAGACATTTCGACTAAAATTTATCTCTCTATTTTTTTTTCAAAAATAACTGACAACCTACTGTTGCTATTCATGTGTTTGTATTTGACAGAATTTTAAATATTTAACTAATTTAACTGTGTCAGTTCCTCATATCCAGACTTGGAAATAAAAAATGTAAAAAAAAAATTGCTTTAAATCTCTCCCCCCCCCCTTTAAAACAATTCTTTTACACTATTTTTAAATAAATAATATTTGATATCATAAGTTTGTTTAACTCACCTGTAGATCATCTTCCATGTCGTACATGGCGGGACTCTGCATGTCGTCCATCCAGTCCCCGATCCAGTCAGTGAAGCTGTCCGGGCGGTAGGGGACGTCCAGCCTCATCGCGAGGGCCTTCAGTGCCTCCTCCTCATCTTCCTTACTGCTGTACGTCTTCTGCAGGCCCATCTCCTCCATCAGGTTCCACAATTCTGTCTTGTTCGTCACTCCTGTGAGCGCTGCTAAGGCCTCTGCTGCTTCCTCTCGGATGTCAGTCTGTGGATCGGATAAATGAAGACGTCTCAGATTATTCAAACAAAAATTTATTTAAAATTTTTTAACCAAAGGCATAAAAACTGAATAATGCCTAAATAAGATTTCAATACTAGATTATAGTTAATCATTTATCACCATTTATACACTAACAGAAATGAATTCACAAGTTTCACAGCAGTTGATACAATCTTCAACTGAAATGAAGACAGTGGACTGTCTTTTATTCCCAACTTTCTATTGTCCCTGTGATCATCCTTAAAATAAATCACCTAAGAATTACTTTAAATCCATGAATGTCTTAAAATTTATTGTTTACCAATGGTTTTATTACAACAATTCATCTCTTTAATGTACCAATAAAAGATAAAAATTTCTGTATTCTTTAAGCATTTAAATCTCTTATATGTGAAGAATTTTGACAAATGGTTTTAATATTTCAACTAATAAAGATTTTTTTCAGTTGCGAAAAAACATTTATCATGAAGCACCATGAAGACTCATTCTAATAAAAGATGTTTTGAATCTTTAACGGGTTTTTAAAATTTTATCCTCTGAATTGACAATTCACTATTTTCAGTGCTTAAATATGAAGACAAAGAGACAAAAAATACTTACAGTGGAAGATAAAAAGTAGAACACACAGTTTTCCTAATAACTTATAAAGTTCTATACAGAAAACTTTACAGAAATAAAAATTTTAGCATAATACCATAAATCTGTCTAAATATTGATTTTGACCTGATAATTCTTGAGCTTGGGGTTATTTAAGTTGGGATTACAGAATTAGAGCCCAGAACACAGGGTTTCAAGCACAATGTCTTCTCATCTAAGGTACAATCTGCTCTACCTCTATAGTCTTTCAAAGATGCATAGTAATTTCTCTGTCGAAAATCCAATATCTTCATTGATTATACTGATTACATTGGAAGTAGAGGAATTACGTATTGATTTACAGAATTCATTTTAAGTCAGTCCTTAGGTAAACTGTTGTTAATTACCGAGCTATCGATGAGTCGTGGTAGAATGGTAGCTACGACATCTTGACGACTCTTTCCGATGACTGATAAAGCAGACAGGCCATTTTTCCGTATGGATGTTTGGATATTTCCTGAAGTCAGCTGATTGGATAATTTATTGATAATCCTGTCTAGGTACACATCTGATATACCTACATCTCTAAAATGTGGAAAATTTGAAATTAATTTCCTTAAAAAAAAAAAATAGACCTCTCTTTATGTTCTGTTCTTTTTTATGTTCATTTCATGAATTCCATACCCTTTTTTAATTTTATAATACACGTATAACCCTAATTTCAGTATGCTACAGTGACATTTTCAGAAATTAAATTGGAAGTTAAAGATGCAAGAAAAACCTAGGGCAAGCTTTGTAATTTTACTTTTTAGAGTATAATTTCACCAATCAAGTTTATACTTACTCATGAATTTCTAGGATGTAGTTACAGACTTTTCCATGGAGGTCCGCGTCGTCGGTGTCCAGCATGGTCAGTAGCTGCTGGAGAATAGACTCGTACGACGGCGTCCCCTTCAGATCGCGGAAAAAGTCCTCCTTCATCAGTTTGTGCATCACCTCCATATCGTTCACCTGTATCACCTTCTTCCTGTTCTCCTTTTCCTGTAATCATTCCCATTAATTTTAAATCTTCATTATTACAATCAGCATTTATCTTTCTGCTCCATGGCATTCACAGCATATTATATCATAAACTGCATAGAGGCAAACCTCATTATAGCCCTCAATTTTGCCATTTGTTTTTATTGTAAATTCAAAAATTAAACAAAGTGTATAATGCAGACATTTTATAAAGGAAAGAACATAACAAATGAAATGAGATTGACTCTCTTGCTTTTTATATAGAAGCTAGACTTAAAAGATATAGGGTACATGCACTTATTTAATTTGAATACCACTCACCTTAAATCTGACATCAGTGGAGTCTTCATCGACCACCATGTTTGACAGTCTGAAGGACTTGGTCCTCTCACGACTCCCAGGGCCCCCTGATTTAGGGTGAGGTCCTTTGATATCAAAAACATTTCCAAAGTCAAACGCCTTAGACTTCACTGAAAAATATATACATTAAAAAAAAAAATTAATGCAGCCATTTTTTTTTTCCATAATGAATTGCTTTTCTTACGAAATTCTTAAAAAGACATTTTTTTTGTTTTCTTTATATGTTTAATGCTGCTGAATATTGCCATTTTAAATTCTTAACAAATTTTTTTTCCTCCATCAAAACAAAGTCTGTAAACCAATTATCGATAAAATTTGTGATTTGCAACATATAAATGTGTTGGAAAGCTTCACATACAGATACAGATAAAATGCAATACAAAATCAGAAGATTGACATACTGATGTGGAACAACCTAAGCAATACAAATACAGCATGCAAAGCACAAAAAAGCATTTTAAAAGTGTCTGTATTTAAAATAACTTTAAAATATACAATTTCTTTATCTTTAAATAATAGGGGAAATTTAGAAAAACATTTTCTGAAATAGCTTATTTTAGATTTTGTCATCAAAAACACTGTGTGATGTGAAGTGAAATGATTTCCTAAAAACAAGTGTATAACAAAGTTCAGTGATGCTCTTGTGTTGTTTCCACTGAAAACCGAGAAGCCCATGGGCCAAAATGCCCACCTGAGTCACTATGGCCCTGCTTTTCTTCCTAAGCAGACCCCCCCCCCCAAATATATTTGGATGTAAAGCTTTGATCATCCATTGTAGCCCCATTCTATCTCTGGAGGGTCATAATTTGAACAAACTTGAATCTAAGGTACCCCAAGAGCTTCATATAAATATAACTACTCACATCTTTTATAAAAGATTTCTCCCCCTTATACATTACTTCAGAAAACTTTGTCTGTTGTGGCCACACCCTATCCTTGGGGGTCATGATTTGAGGTTTTGAACAGACTTGAATTTACAATATGTAATGAAACTTTTACATATTAAGTTTCAAATACTCTGGCCTAGTAGTTCTTCAAAAGATTTTATAAAGATACACTTAAATTTTCCCTAATTCTTAATTAATTCCTTTGAAAGAGGGAATGGCCCCTCATTTGAATAAAATTGAATTTTCTTTACCCAAAGAGTTTGATTGGCTCTTGTAAAGTCAAAACTATTAAAGTTTACAGACAGATAGATGGACAGACAAATGCCAGATAACATGTGATCATAAAAACTCAGGTGAGCTATAAACTCAAAATTGGTTGTAGCCTGACAATTTACAATTCTAACAAACACAATACACCAATAACAATCTTCAATTTACCAAAATGCTGATGTTGATGCTGGTGCTTGACAATGCTAGGAACTGTAGAAAAAATAATTTGCCAATACATGTACAATTCAGGAATTTTATGACAGAAATATTTTGCACATGCTGTATGCATTTCTGAGATGCGAAAGGAATTTCAAGTCAATATCTTTCTGACAGAAGGGATGTCCAGTGTAATTCTAATTTGAATTTTCACAACATTCTTAGGTACTTTTGTATCAACAGTAAATTAAACTGTTGACATTTAAATTTCATTATAATAGATTATCTATCAATCAGTGAAAAAAAAAAATACGTAGTACTTTCTGATAAAATGTACCTTCCAACCAAAAATATTACTTTGTCAAAGCTCAAGTATTATAATATGTTTTGATTAATATGACTATTAGATTCTGATCATCCTCAAAGGTATTGTGACTTAATTATCAAACTTCAATCCATACTACATGAGGATGCAGAATTTCTTTATAAACAATGCGAGCTTTCTGTTCAAAGGACAAAGATTTTTACGGGATTAATCCCAATGTTATTCTAATACATTAAGTACATAACATAGTGTTTTTGACTACTTACGTTCGTATTTGGTTGGAGTGTTGGGTGTTGACCGGCGACTGGGAGGTTTGTATGCCCGTTTAGAAGAGGTAGAGGACAGATTGGACGTCGTCCTAACCATAGATGTCATTTTCTTCCACGGAGAGAGGATAGACTTCTTTGTACTGGGCTCTGGTTCTCCCCACATTAATGGCTTCTAAGTACAGACAAACATACATAAGTTATGAAAGTAATCATTTTAATTGAAAGCCAATATTATTTTTTTATTTTGTTCACTTGAAATTCATTGAAGTAAAGAAAATCATCAATTTATTTAAAACACAAAATTTAAGAACTCAATTAACTAATGTTTTTTAAAAAGTAGAACACAAGTGATTTTCAAGAATAAGTGCAGATTTCTTTTCAAACAACGGATTAGAACAAGCTGAAATTGAATAAACAAGAACAGATATCAAACTGTGTGAGGAAAGCAAGAGTTAGTTCCCTTAAAATGCAACAACAGATATGGAGTTGTCCACAATAACTACCTTTATTTCAAAGTATGAGGTTAAATAAACATCATGCATGAAAAATTAATGCACACATATTCATAAAGCAATCAAGCTGAAATCAAGAAATTAGAAAAGAAACAAACAGTTAGTTCACTATTCAAAATCACATTGCACAGGTGCTTTGTAGGACACAATACAACACCAACATACAACACAGGCGACAGAAGCAGCAAGCGTGTGGTGGACAGACAGGACACAGTACACCAGGTGAGTCAGAGCGTATCTACCATATCTACCTGAAGCGGTTTGCCAGAAGCAAGCAGAGAGAACTGACTCCCTACCAAAGACTCAGCCATTTCTACGCCCGAGTCATCCTCCATCAAGTCATCAATGACTTCTTCATCCTCGTCATCATCATCACTTCCATCGCTCCAATCATCTACCACCTTCTTCTTCACCTTCTTGCTTTTTTTGTTCCTGCCACGGTTACAGGGACGCTCTACTATTGGTTCATCAGCCTCACTTTCATTGTCTGACTCTCCTGCATCAAATCTGTACCTGCGGGCCAGCTATAGAAACAAGCCAATCAAATGTGTACAAATCTGCCAGCTACAGAAACTATCTAATCAAACCTGTACAAGTGTGCCAGATACAGAAACTAGCCAATCAAATCTAAACTCTGCACCTTCCAGTTTCTGAAACTAGCCAAACTTAACAGTATGCATCAACTTGATGCTCAGGGATCACAACACCCACCAGAATAATCGCTTCTATTTATAATAAATTTTCAGTACAGTGCTAAAATTCTATAAAAATTCTGTCACTGACTTCTTAAGTGAATTACTAATCCCAGTTAAGTCATCAGAAATATCAGTATCAACACTAAAACAGCAAATTAATCAATTTCTAAAATCGCCTCAGCAATATGTATGGCAACTTGGTCATCAATAAATTCTAATCCTCCCCTCCCCCCCAAAAAACTAATCGGTGTTATTATAACAAGTATTTAATGGATCTCTTGCAAGATTTTGTCCTGAGTTTGGTGAATGGTCCAATACTATGCTGGCTACTCTTATCAAATGCTAATACGACTATTTTATGAATTCTGATGAGTAAAATTTCAAAACCAAAGTAAGTACAATTGCCCAGCCCTAAATATTATTTTATTCTATGGGTCTTGCAGCTTGTGATAGCTAGTGGTGCTTTTTCATAAGAAAGTAAAATCTTTGACACAATTCCAGCTTTTTGGAATTTCATTTTGAACCTGTACACCTCAGACAAAATTGCAAGTAACTTTGATACTCTGTATAAATCCCTCGAACACAATGTCAAGTGACTTACATACCTCATATAAATCCATTACTTCCTCTTCTTCCACCTCTTTCTTTGGCATTGGCTTTGGAACCTGCATGCAAAATATCAGAAAGCTTGTCAAAACAGTTTTAACTAATATTTTATAAAAAGTGCTTTTATTTCTGCCAAGCAATAGTAAATGGTCATTTCAATAAAAATTTGTTCTTATGACAAAACAGTTTCATTTTTGTCTCCAAAATTTTTTACCCCTCCCTGTATACATATCCATAACTTCTACATCTATACAATTTTCTTTTAATACCAAGTCACAACAAATGACTAGAACTCTCGTATAACCATGAATGAAACCATCTTAAACACCCTCTATAAGATTTAACTCACTGGTTTCGGTCTCCAGACATCCTTTCGTTTCTGTGGCTGCGGTGGGGTGGGGGGACGATAACTCAGCTGTTTTCTGATCACCGAGTTTGGTATGTACCCTAATCAATGAAAATAATAAAGTGAAATAATGATCCCACTTACTATCCAGTTATTATTTCATATACAACTTAGGATTTCTAGTCGATATAGTGTGTGTCTTACCATCCAGGGCAATTATTGGTTTCCTCTTTAGGAGGGCCTGCTCAAAGGGACTCAGTAGATGGATGTTTGGAATGGAAGACATACTCTTTCCTGTAACACAACAATTCAACTTTTGATTTTTAAACATATAAATGCTATATCTTTAAGAGCATATTCTCATAAGATAATTATGTACTGTTATTCTATTGAAATCATGCTTTTAAACCATAGAAAAATAGAGGAATATTTGGTACTTACTTCTTTTCTCTTTTTTGGACTTCTTTGTTCTTGGTGTTTCTTCTATGTCTGATTCAAAGCCTACAAAATATGTTATACAGATTCTAATAGCTCCCAAAAACATGATTTGTTAAAAGTCAATTCTGACGAAGAACAATTTTTTTACCGGAAAATAAAAAGAGAAGAAAAATATGAAAAATATGCTTATATGATGACAAAATCAAAATTGATCACTTTTTGGGAAATTTGGCCTATCCATAAATGAAGTTTATACCCTGTACAGTTAGTATTATTGTGGTAATAAAATTTGATAAAAGGAAAGACAACATCCCAATGCTCCAAATCTTCAAATTTGAGAAAAATAAATTATTAATATAAAGATGAAATGTGCAAGGGCTTTCCAAAATGGTTGTGGTTTTTCTTTTTTTTCATACTAGCAACACTAGTACTGATGAGCATTTATTTTTCATGATACATATTTTTCCTCCATCTTTCCTTTAATAACCAAAAATATTGACAACAGGGAATGATACCAACCATTCTAGAAACTTCACATTAATTTTTTTTTCAAGATTTTATTTTTCAAAAAGAAAATACAACCTATCGAATACAACACAAAGAATATCTCAAGCCAGCTAGGGCCCAATAAAAATAGTTTTTAAAAAAAAATTAAATCTGAGTTCATGCAAACAATAAAAACCCAACAAATTTTATTTGGATTTTGCACAACAAACATTTTGGAAAAAACAAACTATTTGGACAGCCATTGTATAGAAAAATACATCATCATGCATGCTATGTCAATGGTGTCACGTAATTCTGTTCTCTAATCTACAATTACATGCAGAAAGCTTAACTTGCAATAAACAAAAGTGTTATGAGAGCCTTTCTACACTTATGCATGTATTATTTACACATACATTTATATGAGCATACTTCAAATAACAGTAAAAATTGGTTTTAATTTTCAAGGCCAAAAACTTGTGAGTCATCCATGCTTGTTAATTAAATTACAGTATTCTTACTTTGAAAATTTGCATTTTGAAATAAAATGAGTAATTAGCACTAAAGGTAGCTGGGGAAAATAACCAAATAAATTATTTACATGCACAACTTACCACTTAGAAATACACTGAAATAGATGTTAATCATCCAATCCTTGTTCCCAATCAGAACAAAAACAATTTTTAAACTATTTTTTTTTAAATACACTGCATTTGTAAATATTTAAATAATTCTTTAATTCAAACCTTAAAATTGTTGAAATTAAAAGGGAAGCAAGAGTGACAAGTAATTAATTAAAAAAGCAAAATTTTTATAATTGTAAAATACCTTCTTCAACATCTGTAGGTTGTGGACTTTCCTCGGCTTTGTACAAATCATTGAAGATATCAGTAAAATCTGTATATTGCATCACATCTGAAAATCATGAATGAAAATAACAATTAAAACAATTAGAAGACTTAGTTAAAAAATTTTAAAAATAAAAATTTGGGCTGGTGTGTGAATAAGAAATTTTTTTTAAAAATAGGTTTAATATTACATCTGGCGGAAAATATTCCGAGTTTGAAATATATTCATGCAAATTGAGCAGAAATGATATCTAAATCTCTATGTATAATTGATCAATTTGTCATCTTACCAGGTTCCACAACAGACTTCCTCTTCCTTTCCAGTTCCTTCAGCAGGTTTTCCTCCTGGACGTTGAGTTTGGACTTTGGGAGGCGGTAGTTTTTGTAGGCTGGGGAGTCGAGGAGACTGTCCTCGGAATCGCTGTGATCCTCGATGTCCTCCAGAATATCCTGGTCAATATCTGGGTCCTTCTTCTCCTGATTCCGGATAGACAAGGTCGTACTGAAGGTCGGAAGCTTGCTCGGGTCAAACCTAAGTTAAAGTGGGTAAAATTGTCAGACAAAGTCTTACTTTTGACATTTTACATGTAACTGGTTACAAGTTTTGTTATTTTGGTTCAAGATCATCTAATGGGCCAAAAAGTCAAGATTTTTCAATTTTAAAGAATAAGTAAAGTTGATGTCCAAAGCATGAATTTTGCATTTTGATCTCTACTACCTGGTAAGTTAAATATAAAAAATATGTTAATGCATATAATTTGATTTTCTACATACTGTAAGTTAATAAAATTCACCTTACCATGATTTAACCTTTGAACTGTATGGTATTGGTGGTTCCCTCAAATCGTCCTACAATAGATTGGAAGTCATTATCTAAATTCTTACCAAAGAAATCTTCTAAATCATTCCGAATTTTGATAGAAATAATAGCTTACCTTGAATTCTTGCAGTGAAATGAGCTCCAGATAATTTTGTGGGAAGAAATTTGTCAGTGGAATTAAGCTTAAAATAAAAAAGAAATGTTGTATGAATATATGTACATGTATAAGAAAAATATACCTATACAAATCAAGACATTTAATGAATACATCCATATTCAGTTAAAGCAAATCTTCCACAGATTAAGTAAATTTTATCTTTTTTCACATCTAATATATTTTTTAAGTTGTACAGTGAAAGTTTGAAAACATATTCTGTATTTGTATCAAATAAAGTAACAAAATAAAATTTCATCAATCAAGCAAAAGCATTAAAAATCATCAAAAATGAAAGGACATATACAAAAAAAATATTAAATCAACAATAATCATAGAGTAAATCTAAGATAAATGCTACATTAATACTGTATGGTGGAAATAACATTACCAGGTATTTAATGCAGCTATTAAAATTTAAAACAAATTCTGCCCAACATCCTAATTTTATAAAACAAAACATAAAGATTTAGATCTCATTCAGACAAATAAATTAACATAAAATACTTACTTTCAAAAATTGTTCTAAACCTTTTTGCAAGAGAAAAATTCCAGAGTATAACTCTTCATAAACAAATATATCCTCAGCAAACAAATGATCTTTGCATTGTTGAATGACATATTGTTCTACTCAATCTATTTACAATGTATATCAATTAAAGGCCAATGTTTAAAATGAGGATACCCAACCCTTCTTATCAAAATCTGAAAAATATTTTATAGGGACCCCACGAGCAAAACAAATTAATTAATTGATCAAAGACAAAACTTAAGGATGTGTATTTGTAATCTTGTTATTCCATCAAAGATTAAAGTCTGTTATATGATACAGGTGATAAAGATCTTCATGCCATGCATCAACCTAATAAAGCTAATTACTCAACTTCAACTTACAAAAACTCTTAGCTACATATTTTATTGATAGATCTGATTAATAGATGCTAGATATACATAAGAAGAAAGTATTCCATTGACCCTACTTACTTCATTAATAAATATGAAAGGATAATTATCAATAAAAGCTGTCGGCATTTGAAAGAACTTTTTTCATGAACAGTTAAATTTTGCATTCTAATTAAAATATGATTTTTAAGCTATGTAGAAGGCAAATTGGTAACCATAAAAATATGTTAATTCTTTAAACTTTCTACAAGGAATTAAGGTAATTATAACCAATGTCTACTTTAATTAATTACCAAATTAAATCTTTTAAATATTAGGTAGATAATTGTAGGCAACAGAAAAAATAAATGAAATGACCTTGCTTCAGCATAATCACTGACTTTGTAAATCAATCCATACTAAGCAACATTTTTAAAATTGAGTACTACAGAATCTTATGTTTTCGAAGAAATCTGACACTGAAAGATGACATCCTCTCAAAAATTCAAACAGCCATACAAATTACTACACTTACTGTCAACATCAAATGATGCTCAGAAAATAAAGTGGTGATAAAATTTACCCTTATTACAAATGCCACAAACCCAGCAGCCATGCATTTATCCATTAAACAAAATCCATCACCAATTAAACCTTTCACTGATCTAGATACAGTATTTTCCTGAGACATCAGAGGGGGCAGTGAAAGAGTAAATCATGTTGTAAGTGATGTAACATATTACCAATGTCTATTGATTTTTTTAGCAATATACCTGCAGGCTCACAAAGGATTTATTGCAAGTTTCTGAAAGATTTTTTGTTCGTTTAGCTGCATTATTTTCTTTTTCTAAATTGCCAACAAACACATTTCAGCCAAACCTAATGTAAAGCATCTGAAGAATTGAGCAAATGAAGATGTCTACTGGCCACATATGTTATACAAATGATGCTAAACACAGTAGTGTATTGTGTTACTCATTAAAAGATCTCCTTTCACTTCAAAATCACCTCTTCATTAAAAAGAATCTGAAACAGAATTATTGAGATCAGTTTTATCAACCATCACTCACCAGACATGGCTCTGAAATCCTACGAGGAGATCCCCTCGAGCATTGGCGAAACAGAGACCATAAAGAGGCTCCCCGAAGTACATCTCCCTCACCAGCTGATTGTGTCGATTCCACACCTGCAACAGAACACTGTATCGATAATATGTACCGGTATAAGCATGGTAACTTAATATACAATATAGTGGAAAACATATACATGTATATATTTTTTTCTATAATCTAGAAATTGATGTTGAGATGGACACCCTCACTTATCAAAATATGATACCGCAGGTTTCTGAGATTATCTATTCTAAATTAAACCTCCAAACACAGAAACATACACACTAAGACCTATGTACCCATCAATTTCAATCTCAGAGCACCAAATACAATGTGGTTTTTATAATAAAGGTGCCTTACCTTGATGTAGCCGTCTTCACTGGCAGTAGCAAACAGTCCCAACAAAGGACATTTGTCTAGTGCCGTCATCTGAAATTTTGACAACACAATGTCAATCATAAGCATGAAAATTCAGTCAGAAATCTGCTACAAAAAAGTTTTTTTATGATCATTAATTTTAAATCAATATCTGTCTTAAAGTTTCTTGTTGAGAAACTATGAAATTGGAACAATAAACAATCTGTACTGAGTCTCCTGTCATAAGCATAACAAGAGGCCCAGGGGCCACAGCGCTCACCTGAGCACATCGGGCTTGAATTTACTCCCCCCCCCCCCTCCAGGCGTTCATCATTTGAACCATTTTGAATCTACACTACCTGAGGATGATTCCATATACCGTAAATATCACTAATCATAGCTTTGAAGTTCTTGAAAAGAAGATTTTAAAAGGTTTCCCTATATATCCCTATGTAAAACTTGGGTCGGCCATTTTGGCCACACCCTAGCCACGGGGGTCATGATTTGAACAAACTTGAATCTACACTACCTGAGGATGATTCCACTTGAGTTTCATCTTTCCTGGCCCAGTGGATCTTCAGAAGGATTTTTTAAGATATTTCCTATATATTCCTATGTAAAACTTGGGTCGGCCATTTTGGCCCCACCCTTGCCCCAGGGGTCATGAGTTGAACAAACTTGAATCTACACTACCTGAGGATGATTGCACATGAGTTTCATCTTTCCTGGGCCAGTGGTTCTGGAGAAAAGGATTTTTTAAAGATTTTTCCTATATATTCCTATGTAAAACTTTGGTTGGCCATTTTGGCCCCACCCTTGCCCCGGGGGTCATGATTTGAACAAACTTGAATCTACACTACCTGAGGATGATTCCACATGAGTTTCATCTTTCCTGGTCCCGTGGTTCTGGAGAAGAAGATTTTTAAAGATTTTTCCTATATATTCCTATGTAAAACTTGGGTCGGCCATTTTGGCCCCACCCTTGCCCCGGGGGTCATGATTTGTACAAATTTGAATCTACACTACCTGAGGATGCTTCCACATGAGTTTCATCTTTCCTGGCCCATCGGTTCTGGAGAAGAAGATTTTTTTAAAATGCCATTAATTTTTAACAAATTTATGATTATCTCCCCTTGGAAAAGGGCATGGCCCTTCATTTGAACAAACTTGAATCCCCTTCACCCAAGGATACTTTGTGCCAAGTTTAACTGAAATCGGCCCAGTGGTTCTTGAGAAGAAGATGAAAATGTGAAAAGTTTACGACAACAACGACAACAACAACGACAACGACAACTACAGACGACGGACAAATTTTGATCAGAAAAGCTCACTTGAGCCTTCGGCTCAGGTGAGCTAAAAAGTAAAGTGTAATATTTGGACCTTTTACAAATATGAAATAATGTGCTTGTTTCACAAACAACAATCTAAAGGTAGGACACATGACAAAGTTACCCTCTGTGTGTGTTCCTCGTCCTGGGCGTGATGGAGTTCTGTGAACTGTAAAGATGACACATTCTCCAGATCTCGGCCATCCATTCTGTACATCCTTAAAAGTCTGTAAAAAGGAGATTACTTTAAAAACTGAAAAATCAACCTAGAAATTCTTTGCATTCTGATTCTGCAATGTCAGATCTATCACTTACAGTTTTGTATCAGGACTGTTGATGGTGACACAAAGAGTGTTCTCATATACACTGAGAAGGTCTGGAACACCAGCACAGGGTATCTATCCAAAAACAAAAGTCCAAATAAAACAACATTTATTGGTAACTTTTTATTGCTGCAAAAAAAAATCTTGCACAAGAAAACTTTACATTACACTTTGTTGGGAAGTCTTAAAACATAAACCTCCAATAAATATTATTCACCCTCAATAAATTTACTTATTCCTAAAAAAAAAACATTTTCTCTTTAATTCCAAAAATATAAGAATAACTCCAAAGAAAGAATGTTAACCTGTAAAAGACCTGCAAAAGTATAAGGGTCCAATATTTCTCCATAATGGCTTGTTACCTTAATGAGTGGCTCCAGTGTAATTTTGTTCCCTGAGTGTCCTGGTTTGACAATTACTGACCACACCTTCAAGGACTTTTCCTCCCCCCCGGTGACGAGGGTAGTGTTTGTTTCCAGAATCTGCTTCCCTCGGTCGTCGATGTCCGTGGTGGCCTCCATACAGGTGATAGTGCCTTCGTGTGCCTGGAGGTTCTTCACCATTACACAGCGGTCAGCATCCAGAAGGGAAACCTACAGAAAAGCAGAGCATTTCTTTTAATATACTCAAGATCAAACAGCTGACTGCAGCTTTGTTGAAAGCAAAGTCTTTGCAGACTTTTTATGAACCAATTTGAATTTTAAAGAAAAATTCTCGAAATTTTAATAAACAACAAATAAATCAACTATCACTCACTTGTCCATTCTTTAATCCTCCAAAAACAACTATTTCTCTGACCACTTCCTCTTCCAAATTCTTGTAACTCTAAATACAGCATAAATAATATATGTGTGAATACCTCATCAGAGCCATATTTTGTTTTATAAATATGTTAACTGATAAAAAATTACTAGAACATTTGCTTAACACCCCACTCCTGTTCATCATTTTTATAATGATTTAAAAGATCATTCCTTCAAATAAGAAATACTAGCATACACCGAAATTCTTGTAAATTGACAAATTAAAAATAAATTGTACACGTATCATTTGAGTCATTTATTAGGAGCTCTTAAGTCTTAAATTTACAATCCTCATTCCACAATGGACTGAAAACAGCTGAATTAATTTGAATCCTAATTAAACAATACTAAGTTCTGTTTCTAGGTTACTGACCAGTGCCATAACAGCGAGCTGAGTGACCTCCTCGTCCACTGAGGCTGCCTGCCACACCTCCTCCGCTTTACTGGGGTTAGTCGTACAATCAAACACCAGCACTGT
The DNA here is from genome assembly GCA_003671525.1 of Saccostrea glomerata. Taxonomy (NCBI): domain Eukaryota; kingdom Metazoa; phylum Mollusca; class Bivalvia; order Ostreida; family Ostreidae; genus Saccostrea; species Saccostrea glomerata. The sequence continues at coordinate 421,784 of PRKT01000034.1, read as the reverse complement.
AATGAAAGAGATCAGAGTCAACAACAGTTGTAGCAGTGAACCAGCTGGTTCTTTGTCACATATTAAAGCTACTGTAGAATCCTGATTTTATGCAAGGACTTAAATTTATGGAATTACTTAAAGTTGTCAAACTACACAAAGACATTAATTCATGAGAGGACTATTGATCAAGATTTAAACACATATTTCAGCAAAATTTAAACTGAAAACTACTGTAAATCACTTTTTATTCGCGAGAACTTTATTTTCGCGTAATTACGCGAAGCGGTATGCTCGCGAAAATTTCATTCTCGCGTTTAAAAGAATTCCTTAAGATTATATAGAGAAAAGACCACAATTCGTGAAAATTTTGTCTCGCTAAAAAAGAGCCAATGACTATCTCGCGAAAATAAGGTGTCGCGAAAATTAAGTGATCTACAGTATTGAATTTTATTTTGCAAGTGGTTGTGATAATGTCCTCATGTTGGACTTCAAACAGCACACAATTAAAGATTTTCTGTATTCATATTTCTACCAATACCGGTATTTAATGACTAGCAAAGACTCTATGAATATTTGATGTGATATAGATAATAAAGCTCTGTTTTATAATTATACAAATAAATTTCTAACCATCTCCATTCTGTAGAATGGTCAGTAACTTTTCTTTATCTCTATTGTATGCAAATGAAGTCAAAACCTGAAAAAACAAAGCAAGTAATTTATAATTCTCCTTTCATTTTTTCTGCAATGACTAATACAAATCTGGTTCCTCACCTATTGACATCGACCTTATCTTTTACCATTTAAACACTCTCCCTTTTTTTTTAGTATGTTCAGAATTACAAGAAATTTTATTTTCCACAAACTTTCTCAGCGAGTGATTCTTTTGTTTTTTTAATAAAATTCTGCAGATTGAGGTGAAACACTGACCTGGAAAGTTGGCATTGGGTAGACAATGGTAATTGTAGCACCGGTGACAGGGGAGAAAAATCTTACTGATCCATCCTACAACAGAGGAAAAACAATATAACAATACAACAGAGACTTTATAGAATCTGATGAATGCAAAGTTGCATAATCATATGAACTCAGATTCTGCTGCTTCATTTAATTGTCATGTTCTGTGTTACCTCTGTAGAACATAGGACTCGACTGGCACGGCCATGAACACTGGGATACAACTGAAGTTTGAAAACGGTCGACTCTACAGGAGCAAACAGGGTGTAAAACTGAAAAAGAAAATTTCTAATATCTTAAAGAAAAAAATGAAACTGTGAGATAATTATTAACTTTTCTGGAACTTAACAAGAGAAAGGAAAGGCAACATAAAGCTCCACAACAAATAAATCAAACGAATATGGCTATTACAACATGAGACAAATGGGGCTCAATAAGGATTTAGCTTTCCTATTTCTTACTTACCTGATTAAGATTGTAAATTCTTATTTCTTTCTCTGTTTGACAGAAGAATTCCTCATCCCCCAACAACTTCATCTGACGAATACCACCTCCTAAGTCAACTCGCATGAACTGAAAAACAAAATTTGATGAAAAGGTTTAACATCCAAGATCTAATTATACTCAGCAGTAAAAATTGACAATTTTCATAAATTTTTTTTTTTTACCATTTTTCTTGCTTACTTTAAAACAATTTTTAGAACACAAGAATTCTATCAAACTGAGACAATTTTCTTACTTTGCTAAAGTTGTCCATCCTCCATATTTGTACAGTGCCATCCATGGAGCTTGAGAAGAGAAGTGGGTCAGTACTGTGGACCTGGAGTCCTGTGATTGGTCCACGATGACCGTAGAACACGTGGACCTGTGTGAACACCACAGCATTCCATACCTACAGCATAGGACAAACTTAAATATTATCCCAAATCTTTATAACATATCAACTAAAACACTGAGTCATCCTTTCAACATGATGCAAATCTACCAGAAACCTAAAGCGCATGAAAATATATGTAAATCCACCATTTATATCTGCACACAAAATACGTCATAATAGACAAAAACAAACTCTGACCTTGACCTGTCCATCCCCACCACCTGTTATAAAATACTCCCTCTGTTTGTAGAACGAACAGCTGAAAAGGACAAAATAGTTATCAATCAGTCATTATTCAGAATAGTACCTCCTATATGGAATGTTGTCGATTTTATAAACTATACATGATTTTAAATAAAGTACCGGTACCATAAACTCATTATTATTTGTAGCAACATTTGTTTCCTATTTGTCATTTGAAATCAATATGCATTCAATTAACTTTGGAGGCTGATAAAACATTCTACATGAATGAAATTCTGAATATAAATGATTTGTTTGAGAAAGTAGTAAGTTAAAAAGAGTTGAAAACAATACGAATATTTCTCACAAAAAGAAAAGTTAATTAGCATTACAATGTTCTTTTTCACATTCAAGGAACTTGGCTTACCATCGGAGTGAGCCCTCATGTCTGTTTTGCAGTAAATGTGTCTGTTTCATACTCTGCAAAAATAAGTTTAATTTTACTATGCATACTTAATTTATCAATAAATAAAAATAAATTTGTACTGAAACTCAGCACCTTACCACAAAACTGACGACATATATTCCATCATGGGTTAAGGCCAACATCTGTTTATTCCTAGGATCCACTTTGATATCTATCACCCACTGTTTTAAAACAAAATGTTTTGCATATGTTCACAACTTTTGTAGAAATCATCTATTTGTCTACACCTTTAAAGTATAATCCACAAAATATTAGAAAGCTTATTTTCTTTAATAGTTTGAATTCTGTTTTTCTTTTTAGAAACATAAGTACTACAATATCATTGAAATGTAATTATTAAAATTTTGTAAGAAAAAGAATGATCATTGAGAGAGAAGACAATTTACCTCATCTGATCTTAGTTCTGTATCAAACATCTCACCCCTCTGGGCAACTGCTGAGTGCTAAAAATAGAAACATGTAGTCTAATTATCAGTAAAACACCCTCCTTAAAATATATGACCTATATTGTAAAAAAAAAAATGAACATTTTTTTTTAAAAGCTAAAAAAATGACTGCATGGTTACCTCTGATCCAGAAAACTTCCACTTCTCCAGAACACCTATCCCCCCTGCATACACCTCATCTGTGTCTTTATTGTAAGACATGCTGAAATTGCACAGAGAAATCGGAATAGTCAAGGCGAGACTACTTCAAACTTGTAAAATCCCGACAACCATGACAATCTTAATCAAAACTGTGAAGATTACCCGTACTTAATACAGATTTGCAATTTCTTAAAACTAAAACAACTTCAAAACTTAAATAATTTTAAAATTTAGTTTATGCAGTGGAAGCTAGTTGACAAAGTACGTAATTGAATAAATTTAATAAAAGTCCAGATAATTCAAGTACATGAATAGTCTTTATCATGAGTGATATAAGTTAAATAAACTAAAAGAACTTACCATAAGATGGTGGTATCACATGGTATAGACCCCACGTTCTTACAGCCACTCATAGCATCTGTGTAGACTCTCATAACTAAATCTGACCCAAACCCCAGGTACACTCTGTGCTTAGGAACAAACATCAGGGCTGTGATCTCAGCATCAATGTTAAACCTGAAATATGTCATTTTTACCCTGTCTTATTCTGTTTTTCACATCTTATCTTATTGAATTTACAGGAATAATCCTCAATATGGGGCAGAATTAAAACATTTAAATAACAAGAGGCCCATGGGCCACATCGCTCACCTGAGAGGCTTTGACCATTCTGTCTTTACCAGATTTCCTCCTTGTAATACATAATATATCCCCACCCTACCCCGCTGATCATAATTTAGACATTTTGAAATCTACACTACCAAAGGATCCTTCCATGTGAACAAAGATTTCAGCTTTTCTGGCCCAGTGGTTCTTAAGAAGATTTTCAAAGATTTTTCCTATGCATTTCTATGTAAGACTTTGATTCCCCATTGTGGCCAAGCCCTTCCCCCGGGGGTCATGATTTGAACAATTTAGAATCTACACTACCCCAGGATGCTTCCACATAAGTTTCAGCTTTTCTGGCCCAGTGGTTCTTGAGAAGAAGATTTTTTAATGACCTCACCCTATTTTTGTCTTTTCTTGATTATCTCCCCTTGTGAGGGGACTTGGCCCTTTATTTTAACAATTTAAATTCCCCTTCACCCAAGGATGCTTTGTACCAAGTTTGGTCAAAATTGGCCCAGTGGTTCTTGAGAAGAAGTCGAAAATGTGTAGAGTTTACAGACGGACAGACAGACAGCTAGACAGACAGACGGACGACGGACAAAATGTGATCAGAAAAGCTCACTTGAGCCTTCAGCTCAGGTGAGCTAAAAACAATATTTTAATGTTATTCAGAGAAATGATTCATAGGGTGCTCCATGACATTGCATGGGTTACCACCCCACATCAGTACAGTCCCTGAAACGTTCTACTTTCCCATTTTTCCATTCGCTCACCGTTGGTTTAGCGTTCGTTCAGCGTTCGTTCAGTGTGCGTTCACCGTTCGCTCTCCGTTCACAGTATTATGTTCACCGTGCGCTCACGTTCACCGTTCACAAAACGTTCATCGTTGACTCTTCTTTCCGTTTACTTTGCGTTCACTGTTCACTTATCGTTCAGTCTTTATTGTCATTCGGAACTCCGGAGTGAAAGGACTTATCTTTTTGATGGTAAGGATTTACGCATTTTTTAATTAAATAACTTAGATATCGTGTTTGAAGAATAATTATTTCATTGCAAAAATTATCTATGGTATTTATATTTTCATTGTCATAATTCAGCTGTTACACTGTACTTTATTCATGAAATTTCCCTGGAAAATAATACATTAAGTACCTACTGTACATGTATGTAGAACGATGCTAAAATATTAATTTTAAAAAGGCAATGTACAAATGCTTTACGGACGGCACAAATTTGTTGTAATGTTAAAGACGACAAATCACCAATGGATGTATAATAATTAATGCAAGTCTTTTACAAGACATGAATACACAAAAAATTATTCCTACAGTAACACGTGTTTCAAACTACATGGAGGTCCTAGAATTATGAACAGTACTGCAAATATTCAGTTAATTAGATATTTTTAGAGCTAATTAAATTGATAGTGTGGTTTTAAATTTTAGAAAACACCAATTTTTTAAAATAATCTTTTATTAGAGATGGAAAATTCCTTCCTTCACCGTACCAAAATATATGTTTGCCATTCAGTAAAATTAAGCTCCCCCCACCCCGGTGCCTTTTCTCCCGAAATAAAATTCTTAGTATTTTCAGTACATTTTACTTAATATCAAATGTGTATTGTAACTCAAGAAAATCAGTCTTAAAACCAACATCTAACAGTCATTAAACAATATTATTTTAGAATAAATTTGTGCCAACAGTAGTATTTTCAAAACGAAATACGGCTTACATGTAATACTGATTTAAGATTTCAAAGAATTATCAATATTATTCATTGACTTTTTCTGGAACTAAATACATGTAAGACTTATTTTTATATTTTAGATTATAAATAATTATTTAGGTAATTCTCAGACTTAAAAAAAAACGGATTTGTTTGTTCTATCAGAAGGTGTACATGTAGGTGGACCGTAAAATTTGATTGAATTGGATTTCATAATATGCAAATTGTGGGATACGATTGGAAAAAAAAAACGCAGCATGAAATGACTTAAATTACAAGTTATATCCATGTTTCCATTGATTCAATTCTTGCAAATCTCAAGCGATAATTAGTTCGTTCATGTATGTACCGCGTACAATGTAATTAAGTCATTCTATAAGTAGTAGTTTTATCTTCTGAAGTCCACATTATTCTATTAGTTAAAAGAATAAGCATATTTACTATATGAATAGATTAATTTTAAATTCAAACTACACGCGTTCGGTAACAAATACACATCTTTTACGGCAATTAAAATCGTGTTATAAAATAAAACATACTAGGTACATATATGTACAGAAAAAATGTTTTTATTATTTATTTATTTATATATTTTTTTTATTAATCTTTTGTTAATTTTTATATTAAAGCACCTGAAATTAGAATTATAGAATAATTTCAATGCAAGGAAAAGATCGGAGGCTTTCCGAATAAATCGTTCATCTTGCGTTCACCGTTCGTTTACCGTTCACTTTGCGCTCGCGTTCGCGTTCTGTTCGCGTTCTGCGTTCACCATTCACATATCGTTCACCAAGTTGCGTTCAGCGTTCGCACATCGTTCACTCACCGTTCGCTCTGCGTTCGTTCACCGTTCGCTCACCGTTCGTTCACCGTTCAGGTGGGAAAGTAGAACGTTCCAGGGACTGTAGGTGAACGTTATGTAACAAAGTCAAAGTGAGAATTAAATTGTAACCTTTTTAAATTTTCAAAATAAAATACATAATTAACACTTTCACATCTTGCACATGCCAAGACTGTTGAAATGTTTTATATAGGCCTATAATCTAAGTGTTCAAGAAAACTTCAACTATGATAATTTTAGGATTCCTTTTTCACTATGCTAATCTTTATCTTTTATATTGAAGTTTTTATCTTTTTCTGGAGGAATACCTTCTTTGGTTACATGCTGCATCTCGTTCCCTTGACTCCATGTTCCAGACAGAGAAGTGGTCCATTGTCCCGATTCTATAATGGGTCACAAAGTTCTCCCCCACATTACTGGTAAAGTGTGTCATACACTTTATGTGAGAAGGATGCCGAAGGGTGTGATACAACTGTAAAGATTGATGTGAGCTTCATTAACAATGCATGTACATATAAGAGTGACGATAAAATAGATAAACTAATATATCTGCCTTTGTAATAGGATTCTCTTTGTTAACTCATACCAAATTTTGTTTTAGTACATACTATTTTCTAAAAGAAAAACAAGTTACAATTTAAAATGCAAACAATTTCAACATTTACCTTGTGGAGGTGAAATCTGACAAGAAATGGCTTTTTAACATGACAAATTATTAAGAAATAAAATAGTATTTTAATCAAGAGAGAGTTATGTCTCTTGTCAGAGGGTCACTAAACTCTAACTATATACCTGTGGACCATGGTGGAGGGAGACACTCTGGTCAAACTTGTCGGGGGCCTGTAGGCGAGTCTGGATGTCGTGCTGTACGTTGGCCCAGCTCTTAAGTTTATCCCACCGATCTTCCTCTTCCAGCATCCTGACCTTTAACCTGGGAGGGACTAAAAATAAACATTGCATCATCTCAATACCTAGCCTTGCTAATAATTTGCCAACACTGAATCTTTACTTAATATTCTTATATACCGTAAATCTGGAAATTTTTGCTGTAGATAAATTTTTAGCAAATTTGCGAGTTCATTGCATTTGAAAAAATATTTTTCTTAAAAATAAATTACCAGTATCATTAAGAACATGTAAACAAAGCAGTGGTCATTCGCAAAATTTTGAAACGTAAAAATTAATCAACAGCATTTTAACCTGAATTCGCAAAATAAAATCGTAAATATTTCCAGATTTATGGTAGTATGTTACGAAGGGATGTACGATAATCTACTTTCATGCAATTTAGTCTTACAAAGCAGTAAGAACAAACTTTTACCTCAGATTAAGAGATTATATTCAGGAAAAAATCATAACTTGGCACTAATTTGATAACTGCCAATATATAAAATGCACATCTGCAGAATTTATATCTTTCAAAAATATTACTAACAATTTTACATTTTACATAATTATTTTTTCTTCAACAAAGTTCATCCAGCTTTTCAATTTTGTGTGTGCAAGAATTTATCTTTAATCTCTTAAAATGTAGATTTAACTTCAAGAAAATAATGATCATACACTTATTCAAAAACAATGCTTCCCCTACCTTAAGTATAAATACTTATCCAGTAGATGAATTTTTTTTTTCATCAACTGATTTTAATTAAAATATGTTCTTGCCTTACCTTTCCTTCCTAAATCAATCCACAAAATTTAAACTCTCCACTCCATTGCAACACAGTGACCTACAATTAAAATCTGACAGATTATATAAACTTGTGTGCCAAACCAAGGATTAGTCTTAGACCTCTAGTACATTTTAATGAACATGACTATAAGGTAAAAGTCTGGTTAGGTCTGCTAATCCAAACTGAACTTTCTTATCCTGCCAAAAAAGCACTCTCTGAAGTTCAAAGTCTCAATCTTATCCATTTAATATGGATTACAAGTTCAAATAAATTATTACATAATCATTTAAGGATGGGGAATATTTCAAATGATGACCGTGGGCTACACTAGCTGCTTTGAACTGAGCTACATCAGTCTGCTAATATACATGTGATGCAAAGTGTGACGAATGGACAAAGAGAAGGAAAAAAAAGGACGGAAGACATGCATAACAAAAATTTAATCCATTAACCCTGTCAGGACATTAAAAGTGTAGCTACAATGTCCCTTACAAATGGTTTTTATGGCATTAATTTAGCATTTTCTTTGAATAATATCATGGACAAGTCAAAGATTATGAAGATCATTATATACAAAGAAGGCAATTCTCGCATCAAATAAATAATTCTAGGAATGTTTTTTGTTACTTGAAAAATGGAATTGCTTCAAAATCTTTAACCTGGTTTCTCATTCTGAATGGGAAGATCAGAATTAACATCTATACAAGTCTGATAATGTGTATATTCTTTGATGGACTGTAAAAATTTGGTTAAGGTAAGGCTTTGTCTTAAACATGTTGAGACTACTAGATTTTCTTAGTAACATCACTGATGTTACAAATTTTTAATAGTCATATACTAGTCATATACTAGCTGATTGAAATCAGCCTTGTTCAGGCTTCGGTTTTGTAAAGCAACGAACGACGTCATGTGACGTCAGAGTCTTAAACGCACCGAATGTCATGTGCGGTTTAACGAGTCCGATCTAAATGAAAACTGGATAAGTGATGATCAGCATAAATTTGAATGTTAAATAGGATATCTGTTTACTTTACCGAATGTTAAACAAATAAAAAATGCATTATGGGCTACTACTTGGAAACTCATTTTCAATTTTTTTTTAATTTTAATATTGAAAATGATGTAAAATCTATTTTTAAATGCAGATTTTAAATAGAATGATCTCTGTTTGATATTTTCACCTTTTTCACTTCAAAAAGTGCTAGCTGCAGAACTGTAGCACTGTGGATTTATGTATATGTATTGGACCATAACACTACAGATCCTGGAATGCAAAAAATGTGCAATTAAGATTTTTGCGCACTTTTGGGAAGAATTTCTCCGCTTTCCAGCTTTGGTCAATCTACTAAATTTCATTCCCTAATTGGGGAATGTATTAAAGGTAGTTGATTGACCAAAGCTGGAAAGCGGAGAAATTCTTCCTGAAGTGAATTTACTTTTGAGTGAAACTACGTAAATTTAAAAATAATTTGATTTTTTAACCATAAAATTTATTTGTAAACTAAACACATTCATCACAATCTTTTGAAGGAAAAAAATTAAAGATATATTGTTTCATAAAACATTTTCATTAAAGAAAAAATCAAGAGTAAAAGCTACAAAGCAATATCAATAATTTATATTTTTTAATCTTCAATAAAAGAAATCACCATGATTAGTCTGAATAGTGAAATAAAAAAAATATAATTCCTGGCATTTATCCATTGACTTGTGCATGTGAACATTTACCACCATTGTAATATTTTATATTTTCTGGCCAACAATGTCCAAAATATTCAATGTTTCTGATTGTTCATGTGCTAATACAATTTTATTGTTCGAAAGAATTCTTTTTAGGATCACGATCACTATTGATTATCTTCACCTTTTCATTACGTATATAGACCAGATGCTAGAGGAAATTCGAGCATTAATTCTGACATAAATTTCTTTTACAACATCGTGTAGATTGAAGCTATTGTACAAAATAAAACATCTGTTGTAAACTATGCCGTTAATAAGTGCTGAATATCTTTACTTATATCCCAATTTTAAGAATAATTTTAATCGATGGACTTCCAATAAAAGCAAATAGATGTTATGTGGACGCTATTTTTGCTGCAGGTATCGTGGATGATATAACGCTTACAAGTAACAAACAGCAGTGAAGATTGAAAAGAAATATTTTTTATGATGTCAATGTTTTTTTTATTACATATCTCCTTTCAATTATTTTTGAAAATAAAACACAAACATTGGAGTTTCCTGTGTGTATACAAGGGAGGTACATTAAAAGTGTTTGACGTGCAACAAGGCAATTATATATCTTCCAAACTTGCAAACTCAAATTGGTAGCACAGGTAGCTGATCTGTCAATCAAATCAGAACCTATTGTATTTTTAATGATTGACAGGTGGTAAATAATTTTTATTGATCTTGAATCAGGTATATATTTGGGGCGTTAAAGTAACAAGAGGCCCATGGGCCTTATAGGTCACCTGAGCATTATGCAACAACTTTCCAGTGATTGAATTTGATTCATGTTTTAATCCAGATGCTATGGCATTCACAATTTTGAAATAGGCACCATTGATCATCATAACAATACACTTAGCAGTTGCTTAGTTTGTTTACTTAATACCCATAGGCAGGGTAGGGGAACAAAAAATGCATTTCAAGTAATCAGTAATATTCAGCATGATCAGTAATGCCCCAATCACACATGAACCCCTGACCCTTAGGCCTAGATCCACACATTGCACAATTTTTGAAAAGGCA
>PRKT01000034.1:377933-410275 GCA_003671525.1 Saccostrea glomerata | reverse complement strand
ACTATATACTTATTTAGCCCCACCCTAACACCAGAACCCCTGACCCCGGGGCCATGAATTTCACAATTTTGGTAGAGGACTCAATGCTGATTACAATCATGCAAACAGTTTGACTGCTTGATGTCCAGGAGTAAAGAAGAAGATTTTTAAAGATTGCACTAATTTTAGTGGTTTTTGCCCCACCCCCCAGGCCCCAGGGGGGCAGGGCCAATGAAATTCACAATTTTTGTTCCCCTTCACCCATAGATACTATATGCTAAATTTGGTTGAAATTGGTTCAGTGGTTTCAGAGAAGAAGCTGAAAATGTTCAAATGTTAACGCACGACGCACGACGCACGACGAACGACGAACGACGAACGACGACGGACGAAAAGTGATAGCAATAGGTCACCTGAGTTTACTCAGGTGACCTAAAAATGGATGTTAAATATCATACATTACAACCATACAGACTAGTTTTAGTGTTGTCAAATCGGTTGAAAATCAGAATCGATTAATCGGTAGCATCCGTTGACCCTAACCAACTGATCATCGGCCAATAATCGTATCGTAACCCTTTGCATAAAATAGGCATTATATTTCATATAAAATTTAGAATTTTATTTTTAAATAATGTAAGTAAAGGTGCATTGTACAGATCGAAATACTAAAAACAGTATATATGCAGTTTGATTAACAATTTCAGTAATACAGATTTTTGCATGATTAGGAAATACTTGGCCTGAGTAACATAAGCATTGACAGATCAGGTTTTAATTTACATGATCATCTAAAATATATAAATGGAATTAATTTTTATTAACTGTTATAAGACATTTAATATTGCAAATCCTTGTGATTACGCATGAAATGAAAAATGAATCCCCCCAAATATTGAAAACTAATATATTTCATTTATACAAGTAGTTTTGTTTCTTCAGTTAAGAAATACAATTATCATTATCTTATGATTTATTTTAAATAGATTTTAAGTACATGTATGTGAAAATAGGTAGTAAAGGACAACACTAGGAAGATATATATATTTTGATAACAAGAGCCTTTTCTTGAAATAAAAGTGAGAAAACTATAAAAAAGATATGTGCTGAAATATACTGATTAATCGATTGTTAAAATCTCCAATCGATTGTCTAAAATCGACAGTCTTTCTGACCGATCATCGATTATAAATCGATCATCGTGACAACACTAACTAGTTTTACGAATAAACTCAGTAGTGTTATGAATGTACTGAAAATTCAAAAAAAATCTTTAAAAAAATTAAACAGTACACTGAAAGTCGAGTTCTGAGTTGTTGTCCGTATATTTTCCCATGCATGTAAAGTACTCAAACACGATGAAATCAGTATAAAAGCACGCCATATACCTTTATCAGGATATTGTGCTGGACCTGCAAACCCCCTCCCCCCCAAAAAAATAAAAAAAATTGTGAAGTTATAATTTAATATAATGCTGCATGCACAACCATTAAACATAAAATCTAATTGCTCTTTAAAACATTAAAGCAGATAAGAGATAATCTGTCAATGTTCAATGCCGACAGTCGATGGCTGGATGGAGCAAGATATCAAGAGTTTGTGCACATGGGCTTGATCCCACAATGTAAAAATGTTCACAAGTTTCGATGCTTACCCATTTTCCAGCTTCCCGGCAACACACTTGTGACGTCACAATCTACGGGCTTCCGATCCCGATCGAAAAGAATTTCATTAGAGGTCAAATAAATATTCTTATTTTAAATAAAAATGTAATACGATTTTATGTGAATGCAAATAAGATGTTTTAAAAGAGTTTAAAATTTGTTTTAAGAAGAAAACTATATTTATGAAATTTATTACATACATGTAGTTATTTTGTCACTATCATTTAAATCTTTAAATAAGAGATTCCCCAAACATGTGACACGTAGAGAAAAAAAGTATTAGACACTTAATATATTTGAGAAAGAAATTAAAATAAAATGTACGAAACAAAGAAAATATTATTTAATACGTTCTATTTTTATGTCCATGTAATCGAAGTTCAAGATTCGGGGTACTGAGTTTTGCCCTATCTGTTTGTCTGCAAAAATAACCCTTGACATAACGTTTGACTGGTTGGAGCTACTAGTATATGGCTTTTCACATTTTTTTCTTCAAATCTTTAAATTTAAATAGCTCGTGTGAATTAAATTTCAGAAATCCATGAACCACTCACGCTTTCTTATATCAAGTTACAAACATAAAAAACGTGATTTTCTAGCGTTGCTCCAATTAGTGTGCATCAAAAGAGAAAGTCTGTTTGCGTGTTTGCTTGTTTAATTGATAAGCATATCAGACGATAAAACGATTTTATGCTAACATTATGAAAGATTTAGGCTGTATAGGTTGTTTATGTATAGGTCCTGCCCTTTTCGTCATTGTGTCTGCCTGTTTGTCTGCAAAAACGTTAACCTCGTCCATCACTTTTGATTGGATGGAGCTATATTACATGTTTTTTTGTGATAAGACCTTTCTTTGGGCACCAACATATTTCACCTATTGATCTTGACCTTAGAGCTTGACCCACTTTAACCTTTGTCATAACTTTTGAACGGTTGGTGCAAGGTCTTTCATATTTTACAAGAGTATTTCGTATGACTAGACCTTCCTTAGGATTTCAACAATTTTGTCCCTTTGACTTTGACCTTGCAATTGGAGTTTGAGTCATGACCAACTTTTAAAAAAACACATTTAATTAGACCCTACTCGAACTATAGGGCTTTTATATTTCACATGTGTAATTCTTGTGATAAGATTTCCCCCTTGGTATCATAAATTTTGATCTGTTGACTGTCTATTGACTGACTAATCTTTATCGTAAGTTACCATAAAGAGGCATCAGTGTTTCGAAAATTCAGGTTAAAAGTCCTTTTTAAAAAAAATTCTACATTCTTTTTTAGATTTCAAAATTTTTAATAAACTTATCAACCGTTCACTTCCATGCCGCTTTTACTGCACATATCTTTCAATGGTTATTGTCAAGCAAGAACAATATTGAAAAGTGCACAATATTAACTGTGATTATTTCCTCCAATGATAATTTGCTTGCCAGTTTTACCATCACATGATATAATACGATTCTTTTAAAACTCTTCAATCTGATTTGAACAATCTTGAAACTACACTACCTCAGGTTGCTTCCACATGAGTTTCATCTTTCCTGACCCAATGGTTCTGGAGAAGAAAATGTTTAAAGATTTTTTCCTATATATTCCTAAAAAAATCTTTTATCAGACATTGTGGCCCCGCCCTACCCCCAGGGGTCATTGTATGAACAAACTTGAATCTACACTACCTGAGGATGCACTCACATGAGTTTCATCTTTCCTGGCCCAATGATTCTGGAGAAGAAAATGTTTAAAGGTTTTTCCTTCTTACTAGTATTACCAAATAAGATTTGATCAGCCATTGTGGCCCCGCCCTACCCCCGAGGGTCTTGATTTGAACAAATTTGAATCGACACTACCTGAGAATGCTTCTACGAGTTTCATCTTTCCTGGCCCAGAGGTTCTGTAGAAGAGGATTTTTAAAGATTTTTCCTACATATTCCCATATAAAACTTAGATCAGCAATTGTGGCCCAGCTCTATTCCCAGGGGTCATGATTTGAACAAATTTGAATCTACACTACCCGAGGATGTTTCCACATGAGTTTCATTTTCCCTGGCCCAATGGCTCTGGAGAAGAAGATTTTAAAGATTTTTCCCATGTATTCCTATGAAAAACTTTTACCAGACATTGTGGCCCCGCCCTACCCCCAGGGGTCATTATTTGAACAAATTTTAATCTACACTACCCGCATCGTCTCAAGCCACGGTCCGGAGTCCGCACATAGCTCTCTCCCAGAATGGGAGAGGATCGTACATAAAGGCCGTGGTTTGTGACGATGCACTACCCGAGGATGCTTCCACTTGAGTTTCATTTTTCCTGTCCAGGTGGTTCTGGAGAAGAAGATTTTTAGAGATTTTTCGTACATATTACCATTTTAAACTTAGATCAGCAATTGTGGCCCCACTCTTTCCCTAAGGGTCATGATTTGAACAAACTTGAATCTACACTATCCGAGAATTCTTCCACGAGTTTCATCTTTCCTGGTCAAGAGGTTCTGGAGAAGAGGATTTTTAACGATTTTTCCTACATATTCCCATGTAAAACTTAGATCAGCAATTGTGGCCCCACTCTATTCCAAGGGGTCTTGATTTGAACAATCTTGAATCTACACTACCCGAGGATGCTTCCACATGAGTTTCATTTTTCCTGGCCCAATGGTTCTGGAGAAGAAGATTTTAAAGATTTTCCCCATACATGTATATTCCTATGAAAATCTTTTATCAGACATTGTGGCCCCGCCCTACCCCCAGGGGTCATTGTATGAACAAACTTGAATCTACACTACCTGAGGATGCACTCACATGAGTTTCATCTTTCCTGGCCCAATGATTCTGGAGAAGAAAATGTTTAAAGGTTTTTCCTTCTTACTCGTATTACCAAATAAGATTTGATCAGCCATTGTGGCCCCGCCCTACCCCCGAGGGTCATGATTTGAACAAATTTGAATCGACACTACCTGAGAATGCTTCCACGAGTTTCATCTTTCCTGGCCCAGAGGTTCTGTAGAAGAGGATTTTTAAAGATTTTTCCTACATATTCCCATATAAAACTTAGATCAGCAATTGTGGCCCAGCTCTATTCCCAGGGGTCATGATTTGAACAAATTTGAATCTACACTACCCGAGGATGTTTCCACATGAGTTTCATTTTCCCTGGCCCAATGGCTCTGGAGAAGAAGATTTTAAAGATTTTTCCCATGTATTCCTATGAAAAACTTTTACCAGACATTGTGGCCCCGCCCTACCCCCAGGGGTCATTATTTGAACAAATTTTAATCTACACTACCCGCATCGTCTCAAGCCACGGTCCGGAGTCCGCACATAGCTCTCTCTCAGAATTGGGGAGGATCGTACATAAAGGCCGTGGTTTGTGACGATGCACTACCCGAGGATGCTTCCACTTGAGTTTCATTTTTCCTGTCCCGGTGGTTCTGGAGAAGAAGATTTTTAGAGATTTTTCGTACATATTACCATTTTAAACTTAGATCAGCAATTGTGGCCCCACTCTTTCCCTAAGGGTCATGATTTGAACAAACTTGAATCCACACTATCCGAGAATTCTTCCACGAGTTTCATCTTTCCTGGTCAAGAGGTTCTGGAGAAGAGGATTTTTAACGATTTTTCCTACATATTCCCATGTAAAACTTAGATCAGCAATTGTGGCCCCACTCTATTCCAAGGGGTCTTGATTTGAACAAACTTGAATCTACACTACCCGAGGATGCTTCCACATGAGTTTCATTTTTCCTGGCCCAATGGTTCTGGAGAAGAAGATTTTAAAGATTTTCCCCATACATGTATATTCCAATGAAAAACTTTTATCAGACATTGTGGCCCCGCCCTTCCCCCAGGGGTCATTATTTGAACAAACTTGAATCTACACTATCCGAGGATGCTTCCACTTGAGTTTCATTTTTCCTGGCCCGGTGGTTCTGGAGAAAAAGATTTTTAAAGATTTTTCCTACATATTACCATTTTAAACATAGATCAGCAATTGTGGCCCCACTCTATCCCCAGGGGTCATGATTTGAACAAACTTGAATCTACACTATCCGAGGATGCTTCAACATGAGTTTCGTTTTTTTCCTGGCCTAGTGGTTCTGGAGAAGAAGATTTTTAAAGATTTTTCCTACATATTCCCATTTTTAGATCAGCCATTGTGGCCCCGCCCTACCCCCATGGGTCATGATTTTAACAAACATGAATCTACACTACCTGAGGATGCTTCCACATGAGTTTCATTTTTCCTGGCCCAATGGTTCTGGAGAAGATTTTTAAAAGATGTCATTAATTTTTCATTAATTCATTATTATCTCCCTTGGAAGAGGGCTTGGTCCTTCATTTTAACAAACTTGAATCCCCTTCACCCAAGGATACTTTGTGGGAAGTTTGATTGAAATTGGCACGGTGGTTCTTGAGAAGAAGATTAAAATGTGAAAAGTTTACGACAACGACAACGGCAGACAACGGACAAATTTTGATCAGAAAAGATCACATGAGTCTTCGGCTCAGGTGAGCTAAAAATCCGTGAGCAACTAGGTGTGTGTACTAGTATAATGGCCTAACAATTAGTATAAAAAACGTCAGTCATACAGCACTTGACTCAATGATAAATTGTATTTGATGGCAAAGTCATTGTATCGACTATAGAACTTACGAAATGATGATATAAACGAGACTGCTGATATTCTTGTTTCATCAACTTATTTGTAAATAACTTACTTCGTTTATGAAATTGTTCATACGTCACAACAGAACATGCTCTACTGTATTGGATCAACCGAGAGATATAAACTCCGTATGCAGGTGATGAAGGTACCGGTATATTGCTGCATATTTAAGGAAAGTTGATGATTGAAAAGTAAAGGTCATCAAATTTAACATAACACTTTCATGATTAATAACCATTTACGTCTTTTTTTACTAAAATATTTAAATATGAAACAGATTTCTCAGACTCTGTGGTATCTTTTATCTCATGCTCACCGAGATATATATCGTATCAACAGAAGAATGGAAATAACTATTGATAGAAATAACTACACTGAACCAATCTTCTAAGTGTTCACCTAACATTTTTGAAGTTTTAAAGAACAAATGCAAACAATAAATGATTTCTTTAGTTCTTGGTTGATGATGCATATTAAAGTTCGATGTTGCATAAATTTCATTTAAGTATCTCGTCAGAATTTTAAGCAAAGTGTCAAGGAAATGATGTACCCTCAAAATGAAAATTCACACAAAAAAATTTCTATGGAGTAAGACCACCACTCGCTTTAATTACTTCAAGACAATCTTTACTGTTGGATACCATGTACCCCCTGAATAGGAGACTGACCCATCTGCTGCCACACGTACTGTTTAGATCTTTCCAAACCGTTGAAATTGTGTGAAAAGGGGGGGGGACTTTGACATTTCTTATAAAATTTTGACCACGTAGTTTTGGTCCAAAAAAAATCATATGTCGCTGATCGGGAAAGAGGGAATGTTGGCAGGGAAAATGAGTGGCGCCGTTGGCCGGGAGTAGTAAAAGCCGTATTCCAAGGACTCTACCCGACTGCACATATTAGAAATCCAAAGTAATTAAGTTTCCGAGTTAATTAATAAATGCATGTAATTAAATGATGGACAACAATTTTAACATTCACGAAATACAAGCGGGGAACACAGACGGAAGTGGCCAGTAATGCGTCGGGCCTCCGGGCTATTAAGTAAAATTTTACAAGTGTTTATGGGAAAATTATCAACGAGTTAAAAATGACAGGTGTTGACAATTAATAAAAGTGATACTGTGAACAATTAAGGAAATGCTTTGATAACATGGATATAAAGAACACCGATTATTAAATAGTATAGCATCTATCTCGCCCATATGCGAATAAGATGCTTTTATCTTGGCAGCGCAATATTTTTTGGCGCAGTTTCGGCACGAGTTATCCAACTTTCAATAATATAAAGAAAGGTGCTCGTGCTGCAAACTCTCTCTTTGCCGGTTACACGCTAGTTGCAAGGTTGGTGTTAATCAAATTTGAGAAAACAATGGCTTAGTGTAGATTTTAGAAATGGCATACATCACTTGAACTATGATGTAATATGGGTTCATTCTTGGACCGCTGCACCACACAGGGTCAAAGTTGAATACCATGTAAATATTGTGACAGTGTAAACAAAACTGTTTATTTTCTTCCTTGACTTCTGCACCTCCCAGAATCGTGGATGTGTCAATATTATTGTTGCACTGCAAGTTTTTATTATTTGACCTTGACCTCTGCATCTCCAGGGGTCAAGGTCACCAGATATGTTGATGTTGTACCGAAATGTTGTTGTTGAACTGAAAATGTTGTTGTTGTTGAACTGAAATGTTGTTGTTGTTGCTGGGCCTACCCGTTGCTTTGGAGGCCCGATATAATATGTTGTTATATTATTCAGCTGTGCCCAAAAGCGCCAAATAAATAAAAAAAACCATAAAAAAATTGTCTTTGATTTATTGCGTCTGTCCAAGATAATAACTTGTTGTTTGTAAAAGTGATTAAAAAGTCCTAGGGCATAAACACTCTACCCCTTTGGTAGCCGACAAGTGTCACTCAGTAACTATAAATTATCCATTAGTAACTTAGCATGAGAAAGATTGGTAAAATCCAATTTGTGAAAAAAAATAATTTCAGAATATTAGAAATAATATTAAAACAAAAATTAGATATAAACATTTAGAGTCCAAAATGAATTTAAAGTAAAACAGTCAATTTCACACGGTGATAAAATCCCAAATGTGTTCAACAGGATTCAAATCCGGGAAATTGACGGTGTATCATCACACAGATGCCTTTTGGTTAATATATATCCTAGAGTGTTTAGCACGTAAGTGCACCGCTTTAAGGATATTTTAGACTGCTTGAGTTGATATTTGACCGTCACGAGCACCGATTTCTTAACATTTTCGTACGATTGAAATTGTTTGTTTCTAATATCATGATTCTAAGGGACAGGACAATTTATCACTCTTTTAACCTGGTGTATTGCGAAATTTTGTCCTCAGACGAAAATCAAGGTCACTTCCGGTTTCGTTGAATTTTGTCCAAAACTTTCAATTGGTGATGAAAAATGACGCACAGCATATATAAAAATGTGCTTTAATGGGTTTTGATTCTGTTTGTTAATTTTCAAAAGTAATATCAAGTACAATTAAGCACTAAAATAAAAGTGAGTAAAACGTGATGCAAAGATGGTACAGATATCAACATTCCAACGGCTCTTACTTATATCTTACCGGACATTTTGCCAATATTTAGTGTTTTTTAGTGAAAGCGGTTTTTAAAATTTAATAATGATCACAAAAAGATGCGATTTACACATAACACGTACCGCAAAGTACAGATTACTTGTTTCTAAGCTTCGTCACGGAACATTGAATTTCATCGGTGATACTTTATTTTCTTTCTACAATTGTTGAGAAGACTCATTTGTTGTAATGATTCAAAAATATATCATTTTTATAAAATTGTTTTTAAATAAATACATTTATTGAAGTGAAAACTAAGAAGTTGTTAATTGTATTGTTTATTGATAATAATTATGTCTATGGTGTTACTTTAAATGTCGATTGGAAGGCCACAGCAAGTGTTTTCTTTTTCTCGTGTAAAAGATTTTGATAAAATTCTGCTTCATATGAATAAAACATAAGTCTGCATATAAAAGGGGCACACTTGGTACCCATGGGATTTCCAAAAGATTGTTGGAAGACCTGTTCCATAAAAACCACATAGATATTGTTAATGAAAACTCAAGAACTTTTATTATCAACTTCAGAATACATGTACTTGTGTCCTAAAACAATACACAATAGGAGCAGAGCAAACACGGACCTCCAAAATATCAAAGGTGGGATCAGGTGCCATGGAGGAGTGAGAATCCCATGCCGACCGATCACACCCGCCGTGTGCTCCTTGTCATGATCGGTAAAAATCCGTCGTCAATTCAGTGTGAATAATGGACTAATAATTGGTATGAAAACGTCAGTCAGCATTCGACTCAATCATAAATTGTATTTGCTGACAAGGTCATTGTATCGACTATAGTACTTATGAAATGATGACTTTAAACGAGGCTGTTAATATCCCTGTTTCATCAACAACTTGTTTGTCAATAATTTAAATCGTTTTAGAAATTGTACATACGCAAAGCAGAGATGAGATTATTTGAAAGATAATCATTTATTCCTTTTTCATATTTTATATGAAACATTCAACACACTTCAGAGATTTAAAAAAATTTCCTTACATTCTGACTTTTTCACAAAGCACGTGATGGTGATGTAGCCAGTATCATTTACTTCCATCACTCTCATGGGGATTCACGATAAGGCGTAACCGTGAAGTCATTTTGAGTCAGTAACATTTTAGCAGTGAGAGATTTCTCAGTTTTTCTAAGAACTTAATTTTAAAAAATCAGCATGGTTCTCCGTTCGGAAGAATTTTATAATGTTTACAATAAGTTTTTACATTCACAAAAATAACGTCCAAAGCATAACCAACGGCATTGTTTTTGTCATTAGATAAGTGTGAATGCTCAACATAACCACCAACTTCTTTGAAAAATTTTCGGAGAGCCTTTAAATTTTCCATAGATTTATGCAGCACAACTTGCTTTCCGTCCCACACACGGTATTCTATGGCCCATACATCTACAGTCATTTTGCCTGAAGAAAGTTCTTCCCTCATGGATTCTAAAATGACCATTTCTGCTCCTTCAACGTCTAGTGAATAAAAATCAATATGGTGGACATTGATTCTGTCCAAAACTTCTGCCATGCTGAAGCACGGCACCTCAACCTTTCTTGTCACATTGAATTGCTTTTTGTGATCAGAGTCCAAATTCCCTTCTACTCCGCCCACACCGTCAGCTCGCACGAATGTAGCACGCTTCACTTTGTTAGACAGGCATGCACACAGTCGCCAAGCATGGCGTTTGAGATCGTCGATATGTTTACAAAGTCCTGGATTGGCTTCAATTAATAGCCCGGTCCACCAGTGTTTTCGTTCTAACCATATTGTGTTTGACAAGTACAGGCCATCGTTTGCACCAATGTCTACAAAGAATCCCAGAGATTTGGGGAAAATTTTGTAGACCGCTTCATCCTGTCCTGCTTGGGAGAACTTCCGGTCCGGGTTCGGATGGCGTCCTTGTTTGGGAGATGGAGGCAGGAGAAAATCGTCTAATTTGATTACAGGATATGCATTTAAGTTAATGGTTACGCTAAAATCATCTGGTTTTTGTTCATTGAGTTCCTCTGGTTCCTTTAGCAAAACATAAATCCAGAAGAGAAGTAAAATCGCAGCTGCTATTGCGGCAATGATGTATCGCTGTCTCTGCCTTACAATTATCGCCATGCTGGTTTATGCACCCTAAAAATTTGAAAATAAACTTCACTTAAAACACTTAAAAGGTGTAAGCATGCAATAAGTCATTATTTCATTTAATATCTTAAAGCAAACAGCAAAAAGTCAACTAGAAATAAAACCTTGAGATTAAAATCAAGGATGTAGTATTCTCGTCATGGGGTATTCAGTAGATCCTAAAGAAAAGAAATTTTAAAAAAATTACCTAACACATTGTGAGAATGCATAAATAAATGTATATTGTTAATCATTTACCTGTTTCGAGCAGGGGATGGTCGTCAGCCTTTGCCTTAAGGTCAGACGATACGTTCTTCGATCAAATATCTGTTTTATAAATTTTTAACACGTTTAAAAATCATTCAAAATTTAATTACTAAAATATCTAAATTTGGAAAATGAAGTTTTTTTCCCAAAAGGATTTATAAGAAACACTATCTTCTGCTATCTTACAAAAATGTCTTGTATAAATGTACTTAATTTTTTTGTGAGTAAACATATTTAAGTAGCAATACCTTAATGACATTTTAAAATAATTTTGGGGAAAATATATATATTAATGAGAAACGAATCATCTGTCCATGAAAGGAACAAGCTAGATAATATTGAGCAAGCGCTATAATTATCATAAATACATGAAATATCTGAACCATGAGATTAAGTTGCTGAATCAATTAATGAATTCAAAGGATGACACAGGGGTTACCTTGCGTGCGCATTCTGTAGTTTATCGTATGTTCCATTTTAAGGCGAAAAAGGGAGATCAGTAGAAAATATGAGACCAAGTTTGAAACATTCCAACATACTAGTATTACTATTTTATAGCATTATCTCGAGACAATCTATGCATTCTCACAAAATTAAATATCTCTTACCGTTTCTCAAACACATGAGTAAACATTTGAAAGAAACGGAAGCGGAACATCATATTTCAATTAGGATGCTCCTCAGACCTTTCAATCTCCCATGCAGAGTTGTCGTTCGTTCCTCTCTCAAACACCTCTGCAATGGGCTCACGTCAAGATTTTTGACATAACGTATAAAACGTTATATTTGCAGGATTGTTTCAAATTAAACTAATAGTTCTTGATTGATTTAGTGAATATCTATCTCAAAACGTAGACATAAGCATAGAAATTGAATTGTAATCAATTAAAACAAACGCACTATTTCTCGTGTTTAACACTGTGATATACGCGAGCCAACGACAGAGGTGAATGTATGAGCCGATGGTAGAGGTGAATGTATGAGCCGATGGTAGAGAGTGCGGACCTTTCTGGCAGGCATGCAAAGCATATCCGTTACTCCGAGCCTGCCGGAAACTACATATTTAAGACAATATAGTCATTCAATATAATCTTAGCAGTAACTTATCTCTTCAGTCTCGGTATTACACGACTTGTTATTGTGACGTTTTGCACATTTATGTACTATATTTTAATGAGCTATCTTACAGACAAATCATTTTGAGACACATTAATGTGTGAAATTTTATACTTTATGTGAACCATATGGAGATAATGAACGGTATTCAAACTCAAAACTCCATAAAACAATACAAAATAGGAGCAGAGCTAACACGGACATCCAACACGTCAGATATGGGATCAGGTGACATAGAGGAGTGAGAATCCCCTGCCGACTGGTCACACCCGCAGTGTACTCCTTGTAATGATTGGGGAATAACGGAAAAATACATCTTCAATTCAGTGAGTAAATAATGGACTAACAATTAGTGTGGAAAACGTAAGTCAGAATTTTACTCAATGATAAATTGTATTTGCTGACAAGGTCATTGTATCGACCACACGCACTTGATTCGGTAATAAAGTTTTAACCCATATTATAATAATAAGACAATGTATCTAACTCCAAATTACACGGATTACCCCCCCCCCCTCCCTCAGAAACGCACTCATTTACACTTTCAGATGAAACGCACCGGCAAACTGTTTATTACCATTGTCTTCTACAATAAATTATCTATACAACCATATATAGCATGTTTGTCTTTGCTTTCGTTTGTCTCCGTTAACAGCGTCAAAACTCTGCTCGTCGAGTGGAAAAGTCGACTCAACCATGTAAGTGCTATTCCTCTGAAAGTGTAAATGAATGTGATTCTATGGGAGGGGGGTACTCCGTGTAATTCGGAGTTAGATACCTTGTGTTATAATTATACTATGGGTTGAAAATTTATTATCGAAACAAGTGCCTGTGGTATCGACCATAAAACTTATGAAATAATGACTTAAAACGAGGCTGCTAATATTCTTGTTTCACCAACTTGTCCATTATTTACCTCGTTTTAGAAATTGTAGATACGTAACGCATGCTCCTCAGTGCGCATCGAATCAACTAAGAAATATAAACTCCGTGTGCAGATGATGAAAGTATATTCCTGCATAAGTAAGGGAAGTTGAAGTCATCACGTTGGTCATAGAGCTTCGTTATACAATGAAGCGCATTGAAGTGGTAAAATTTTCCGTTTGACTGGAACGTTTTGAGCTATATTTAGACACGCCCATTTCTTTAGAAAGGAAAACTCGGTCAAATGAATAAATCGAATTCCTGTAGAACAGGTATTTCATAAATATAACATCCAATGAAATTGACGGTTTATATAAACACCGAGTAAGCACGTGTTCGACTGATACATGTGCCATGCTAGCTCCATTAAACATGATAAAATCATAAATTATGGACAAAATCGTTGCAATGTGTGTTTTCCATAAGCGGGGACTCTATACATAGCTCTTTCTTATCCAAAACTCTTAAAATTTCATTGTAACTCATGTTGATTGTCACGGGAAGTGCAGTGTCCTAAAACATTACGACGAGTATTCCTTTCTCGTTTCTAAAGAAATGGGCGTGTCGTTATGCTATAAGTGACCTTCAAAACATGACTCATAACTTTTCATCCTATCGGGAAATTTTACCACTTCAATGCGCTTCATTGTATCTTTAGAACGATGTTTGTCATTCAATGACACGCCCATTTCTTTAGAAAAGAAAAATCGGTCAAATGATTCATTCGAATACCTGTAGAACCTGTATTCCATAAATATAATAGCCAATCAAATTGACAGTCTACATCAACACTGATTAAGCACGTGTTCGACCGATACATGTGTTATGGTAACTCCAATAGACATGATAAATTAATAATTAATTTATTATTGACAAATCCGTTGAAATACGTGTTTTACAGAAGGGTAACTCTCTAAATCTCTCTCTCTCTTATAACTTCAAAAATCTCCATTTCGATGTAACTCATGTTTCTTGTCACAAAGAGCGAGGTGTTCTTAAACATATCGACGAATACAATGAAGCGCATTGAAGTGGTAAAATTTTCTGTTTGGATGGAACGTTTTGAGCTATCTTTAGACACGCCCATTTCTTTAGAAAGGAAAAATCGGTCAAATGCCTCAATCAAATACCTGTAGAACAGGTATTTTATAAATGTAATAGCCAATGAAATTGACGGTCTACATAAACACCGAGTAAGCACGTGTTCCACTGATTCATGCTCTATGCTAACTCCAATAAACATGATAAAATCATAATCATGTATAAATTCGTTGCAATGCGTGTTTTACATTAGCGGGAACTCAATACATAACTCTTTCTAATTTAAAAATCTTCATTTCAATGTAACTCATGTTGCTTGTCGCGGAAAGTGTACTGTCCTAAAATATTACGCTGAATATTCCTTTCTCGTTTCTAAAGAAATGGGCGTGTCGTTATGTTATAATTGACGTTCAAAACATGACTCAGAACGTTTCGTTCAAATGGAAAATTTTACCACTTCAATGCGCTTCATTGTATCTTTTTCGTTTCCAAAGAAATGGGCGTGTCATTATGTTATAATTGACGTTCAAAACATGACTCAGAACGTTTCGTCCAACTTCAATGCGCTTCATTGTAATATACAAGAGGAGAAGATTTTAAAGAAATGAGCCCAACCAGACCCCTGACCCTGACTAGAGCTATAACAGAGGGATCTATGCTTATTATAATCACGCCAACGGTTTATTACTTCCCTACCGGTGAGTCTGTCCGTCCGTCTGTCCGTCAGCCCCCATGTGTGTCTAGCTGTCTGTCTGTCTGTCCCACTTGGTTTCCCGCACTTTTTTTTTCTGTTGTGACAAAATAAATGAATGAATGTGACCTTCTTTTGAGTTATGGAAGGTAAAGAAAAAATGATCTCAATTAAACTTCGCTCATTCTAAACTTTATTTCTAAAATCATAAAAATTACTGAAACTTTTACATCTATCAAGAACATGTTCGAGTGGCTTTTCTTCTTCTCTGGATTTTTTAGAAATCTAGAATAACTAACACGACCTTCTCTCTTTCTACATATTTTCAAAATCTAGAATATAGAATGTTAGCGTTGCATTCCCTAGTTTCTATAGAGCATATGTCAGCATGGAATCTCATAGTTTCTACATATTATTAGCTATAAAAATATGTCAGCATGGAATTCCATAGTTTCTACATGTTATTAGCTATAAAAATATGTCAGCATGGAATTCCATAGTTTCTACAGATTATCAGAATAAATCAGCACCTTATTTCTACATATTGTCACTCAGCTATGTTGAATATGTCATCAAGGTATTCCTTAGTGTCTACAGATTATCAGAACATGATATTCCCTATTTCTACAGATTGTCAGCTATACGTCATCATGGTATTCCAAAGTTTATATAGATTATCAGCTATATAAAACTTGTCAGCATGGTATTCCCTAGTCTCTAGATACAAGCATATTAGCTATAGAAAAATATGTCAGTTTGGTATTCTTTATTTTCTTCTGACTCAGCTATATCAAATATTTCAGCATGATAATCCCTAGTTTCTACATATTATTAGCTATAGAAATATGTCAGCATTGTATTCCATAGTTTCTACAGATTATCAGGATATGTCAGCATGGTATTCCTTATTTCTACAGATTGTCAGCTATGTTGAATATGTCATCAAGGTATTCCTTAGTTTCTTCAGATTATCAGAACATGTCAGCATCATATTCCCTAGTTCTATGGATTGTCAGCCATATTTATCATCATGGTTTTCCACGGTTTCTACAGATTATCATTTATATAAATATTTCAGCGTGGTATTTCATAGTTTCTACAGATTATCAGAATATGTCAACATGGTATTCCTTATTAATACAGATTGCCAACTATATAAAATATGTCTGCATTTGTATTCCATAGCTTCTAAAGATAATCAGAACAAGTCAACATGGTATTCCATAGTTTCTACATATTACAAGCTATAAAGAATATGTAAGCATGGTATTCTTAAGTGTCTGCAGATTGTCAGCTATATAGAATATGTCAGCATAGTATTACATAGTTTCTACAGATTATCAGAATATGTAAGCATGGTATTCCCTATTTATACAGATTGCCAACAATATAAAATATATCAGCATGGTATTCCCTAGTTTCTACATATAATTAGCCATAAAGAATATGTCAGCATGGTATTTCCTATTTTTACAGTTTGGCAACTATATAGAATATGTCATCAGGGTATATATGTTAGTTTCTACAGATAAACAGCTATATAGAATATGTCAGATTACAGAATATGTCAGCATTATATTTCCCTATTTATACAGATAGTCAGCTATGTAAAATTTGTCAGCATGGTATTTCATTGTTTTTACAGATTATCAGAATATGTCATGACAGATTTTCAGCTATGTAGAATATGTCATCAAGGTATTGAAATCCATAGTTTTACAGTTAATCAACTATATAAAATAAATGTATGTCAATATGTTATTCCTTATTTCTACAGATTATCAGAATATATGTTTATAGCATAGTGTTCCCAATTTCTACTGATAATCAGCTATATAGAATATATCAGCATGGTTTATCATAGTTTGTCAGAATATGACAGCATGGTATTTCCTAAATACAAATATCTCAGATCGGTATTTCTTACTTTTTTACAAATTATTAGATATGTCAGCATGGTATTACCCATTTCTACAGATTACCAGAATATGTCAGCATGGTATTCCATAGTTTCTACAGATTATTAGATATGTAAGCATGGTATTCCATATATTTCTACAGATTATCACAATATGTCAGCATAGTATTCCCTATTTCTACAGATTATCAGCTATATATATATGATATGTTACCAAGTTAATCTTAGATTCCTCAAATTATCAACTATATACATGTATATATATAGAATATGTCGATCAGCATGGTATTCCTTAAATTCTACAGATTATAAGCTATACTGCATTTGTCAGCATGGTATTCCTTATTTCGACAGATTATCAGCTAAATATTTATATCATATATCAGCATGATATTCCTTAGTTTCTGTCAGTTATATAGATTATTAAATCATCATGGTATGTATCACTTATTCTACAGATTGTCAGCTATATAGAATATGTCAGCATGGTATTCCCTATAGTTACTACAGAGTATTTGCAAACAAACTGCATTTCTCTATATCTATGATTTTTCTCAATTTGTACACAATTATCAACAACATATATAGTATACATGTGTATACATTTATGTGAAATACTGGTATTTTGAATAGCCGAATTAAGCTAAATATGCTATGTAGCTAAATCAAAAGTGGACCCATGTACGTCCTTGACACTGACATTTATAACTTTACTAGTAATCATGTTATTCTCTAACTATATATCCTCTCTATATATAGAATATATAAACAATACAGTATCTAGATCTGCAGTAAACATCCTACGTTGCCTACCTACGCTCTTGAATTGTTCGTTGCCACGTGTTTCGATCCTTACATCCTTTCTTCTATTTCAAAATACAAGTTTATTTTCATCACAAACCAACTTTACCGGGTAGACATATGAAACTCATTAAGGACGAGTTTATTGTGGAAAATAGGTGAAGAGAGGATAGAAATTCATTGTATTATAAACCAGATCGATTGGCTTTTTTTTGCAGATTAAGGCCTGTACTTCCCCATATTCAAATTGACTATTCGGATACGGATAGTGAGCACACAAACAAGCAACGCCATGTCCGATCAATCTGCTGCGATCTTTTTCTTACCTATATTGTATGAATTGCCAAGGGCAGGATTAATATGAAATTATTGATATGTGTACATTTTTCATGTTTAATTATGAGATATTCGTTAATAATAGCACAAAACGATGAAAAGGTGAAAGAAATGTCTTTTAAAAAAAGAGGAGACTCGGATTATTTGTTACTTCAGCTAACATGGGTAGAACAACGAAATGGACGGGTTTTGTATATTAAATATCACCATGCAAGTCGATTTTTTCATCAATTTAAAATATTATGAATATCTTAAAAGCGATCGATATCTCCAGACATAAAGTGGTAAAATATTTGATATACAATTATATACATATTTTTTATTTTCCTTTCCATAGATAAAAATCATATATATATGCATGATTTGACTTGTAGCACTTGCCTTGGTTTTTAGCTTTTTAACTTACCTTGACGAAGTCGAGATGAACTTATTCTACGTGACTTCTTTAGAAATCAGCAGCAGCGTATCAATTCAATTGATGTTCATATAGAAAACTTGATGACGTTTGATAATGTAAGTGTAGAAAAATAGTTAACAATTTCTTACAATATGCCAATTTTTTTTAAATTCATATAGAAATGGCACTTATTTGTATTACCGTAAGTCACAAAATGAAGAATTAACTCAATTTCATTCTAGAAATCAATAAAAAAATATATAAATAAATTCCGGAATTAATATCTTTGGTTGTATTACCTATCTTTAAGTTTTATGGAAAAGTCCAGTCCCAAGGAACTGCATGTTTAAAAGCCCTTTTTTGGACCACACACACTTGCATAATGATGCATTAATCGTTCAGGTACTGCAGAACCTGAGAACTGTAGCCCTCTGCTTCAGATAAAGCTATGTCTGTCCGATTTTTCTCAAACAGACAGCTATAGTTTTGCAACTACGTCTAAGGATGCGCACCAACAGAATGTTTCGGATGCTGGATCTGGCCAACATTTGCGAACAAACATGGACCTCCAAAGCATCAGAGGTGCGATCAGGTGCCATGGAGGAGTGGGCATCCCCTGCTGACCGGCCACACCCGCCGTGTGCTCCTCGTCATGATTGGGAAATAATGTTGCCGCATAAGTAAGGAAAATTGACGATTGAACAGTTCAAGTCATCACGATTATCGTAGAGTTGTTAGATTACCATACGTCTTTTTCAAGTAAAATATCCAAATATTAAACAGATGTGTCATGCTCTTCGGTATCTTTTATTTCAAGCTCACAAGGATATATCGTATCCGTATCGACATAACGGAAATTACCATAGTTAATTGACAATATCTTAATGTCGAATTAAAGGCCACAGCAAGTGTTTTCTTCTATTCAAGCATAAGATTTTGGACAAATTCTGTTTTATATGAATACAAAAATAGGTCTGCTAATAATCGGTTCCCATCGGAATTCCAATAGATTGTTGGAAGACCTGGTCTCCAAAAACAACGAAGATATTGCCAATCAGAAACTGAAGTATCTTTTTGAGTACAGTCTCACCTGGAACAAACTTGTACACAGATGATGCATCTCAGGATGGGAGTAGGACATAATTATTTTTTCGATTTTTGAATAAGTGAAACATCCGGGAGCAGATCCATTCTCCAATAAAAATATAAGCCTTGAACAACATGAACCAATTTAGGACATATCTTAGATGTACATACTCAAAACCCGTTCAAATTTTATATGTTCTTGGCATCTATTCTAAAAGGTCTATTAAAATTGCCATATAATCAGTATTTCGGTGACAATAAAGAAAACTTTGTAAGAAAAAGATACTCGAACTCTTACTGCAATCTTATGTTAATTCCCACTCTACCATAACTATATACTGATTTATTGCACAAAAATACAGGCTGTGTGAATAAATACAACAAGTACAGATTCTCTACATGATCAAACGAGCCCTCCAAAACAATAATAAAGTCAAGTGGTCATGAATAAACAACCCTGACTCGCTGAAATTTTAAACTCCGTTTGCCTTTTAAATGTTAAGGAGTAGAAAAGTTTGTCAACGAACTTTTGCATTTTCTGTTTACATCGATAGACTACTGTCCTAACACCAGAGCCCTTGATCATGCATGGGTCCATGAATTTCAAAATTTTGGGGAAAAGAAAACACTTTCACAGAATTAATTAATGCAGTTTTGCTATGAAGCATGAAGATAACGAACAGTAATAATGTTCAAATGTCCATTGCAGCAGTACAAATCAAGAGCAGAGTAAACATGAACATCTTGAAAACAGCACTGACGGAATCAGGTGCCATAAAGGGGAAAGCATCCACTGTCAACAAGTAACACCAGCCATGTACTCCTTGTTACGGTCAGACAGACAGAAAATTCCACACACAATTTAAATAATGACTTAACAATTGGTATGAAAAACTTCAGTCAACATTCGACTAAATGACAGACTGTATTTGCTGACAGGGTCGTATCGACCATAGAAATTGCGAAATGTTGACTTTATACGAGACTTAATATCCTTTTTGATTCACTTATTTGTCAATATCTTGCCTCGATTTAGAAATTGTTCGATCGCAGAGCATGCTCCTGCGTATGGAATCAAGTGGAAGATATAAAACCCATAAGCAGGTGATAATGGTACATTGCTACGTTAAGTAGGTCAGTAAACGATGGATAAGAAAAGTCTATCACTTAGTAGCAAAACTTTATGATAAACATGTTAACATTAACATCTTTTCTAGTAAAATATTAAAATATGAAACAGATGTGTCAAACTCTTTGGTATTTTTATATCGGATGAATAACAGTTGATGAAAGTCGCCAGCCGCCGATTTTGGTTCATTTGCGATGATTGTTTGAAAAATAAAAGGTATACTAGTATTATAAAAAGTCAATTAGTTGCTTACAAGCACAGATCAGTCCGTTATCATCATCCGCTAAAGTGTAAAAGGTACGACAAAAATTTCAGGTCCACTTTTAAACTTGCTACTATCCACACCCATGGGTAAAACGTTCTTATTATATAAATATAGCCCTTTGATGAGGTCAATCCATAGATATATCGACTTCACAGAAAAGCATATCGACCGAGCACGAAGTGCGAGGTCGATATGCTTTTCTGTGAAGTCGATATATCTATGGATTGACCGAATTAAAGGGCTACATTTGTTATATTATTTTTTACATAGATTGACAAAACAAATTATGAAAATAATTGGAAAAGTTTTCTCCCTTTAACAATTAGAGACTAGAGATCAAAATAAATTACACCGTATAATGTAAATGCGTTTCCTTTATATTGATGGAGTGATTTAGATGATTTACTTATTCAGAATACTTCATTTATTTGATTATGTTTTGTATCAATATTTGATTCACATATCGAATATGTTTTAATTAATATGAAGTAATCCTAATCCAATGCCTTTTTTTGTCTCATCAAATACAGAACATTGAAAAAAAGTTGAAATAAATATTTTTTTCTAGAAACATCAAATCATACACTGTATTAGCTTTGATTGAATACAGTACTATTTTGTTTCACGGAAATTATCTCCATTTTAAGAAACCTCAAGTCGATATGCATTTCAGATTCTATAAATAGTAACTCAAGTCTTTATGCTGTTATATACTAAATCATGTGATCAAGTTTGAGCCAATCAGAGAGCTGGGAATAAATGATAAAAATAATATAGTATAATACCATCAACTCTTTAATCTGAATCTCTGCTTTACCAGTAGGTTCAAAAGTGTGTTCTCTATAATTTCATTATAAGTTTGTGTTCTCTTTAATCTCATGAAAGTGTACTATTACTTTCTTGCATGCACAACATAAAATAATTGAATGAAATGTGTGGAGATAACGAACAGTATTCAACTCAAATGTCCATTAAACAGTACCCAGAGGAGCAAAGCAAACAGGGACCTCCAAACATCAGAGATTGGATCGAGAGCCATGGAGGAGTAAGCTTTCCCTGCCCACCGGTCACTCCGGTTAAATTCGTTAAGTCTAAGGTAAGCTACAAGAATTAAATACGTGCTTTATTTAAAAAAAATTGCAAAAATAAATTACTTGGTTTTTGTAGCTTCTAAGGAGACGGAATAAGAAGTTACAATTATTTGTTCATTACATTGCACAGTTGATTATTCTAAAGTTTCAATTGCACAGTTGAATATTCTAAAGTTTCTGTCATGTGTAAACGAACAGCGGCTGCCATCACAGAGTCATTGGTATTTGTTTGCTAGAAAGTGATTAAGTTTTGAGAAAATAAACACATGACATTCACAGGTATGTAGAGTTGAACTCGTCATTTCCAACACGATTTATTGAATATTTCTTGTTCTAAGTCCTTCAAGTCTGTTTGTTCCTAAAAAGTATTATTTCTTTTGACAAAGTTTTCCGTTAGGTAGATTTGGATAATGTTTACACCATGTATTAATATTTACGAAAATAACATCCAAAGCATAACCAATGGAATTGTTTTTGTCATTAGATAGGTGTGAGTGTTCAACATAACCGCCAACTTCTTTAAAAAAATTTCGGAGAGCCTTTAAATTTTTCAAAGATTTATGCAACACAATTTGCTTTCCGTCCCACACACGGTATTCTATGGACCATACATCTACAGTCATTTTGCCTGAAGAAAGTTCTTCCTTCATGGATTCTAAAATAACCATTTCTGCTCCTTCAACGTCTAGTGAATAAAAATCAATATGGTGAACATTAATTCTGTCCAAGACTTCTGCCATACTAAAGCATGGTACATCTATTTTTCGTGTATTGTAGAATTGTTTTTTGTGATCAGTGTCCAAATTTCCTTCTACTCCACCTAAACTTTCAGCTCGCACAAATTTGGTACGCCTCACTTTGTTAGATATGCATGCACACAGTCGCCAAGCATAGCGTTTGAGATCGTCGATATGTTTACAGAGTCCTGGATTGGCTTCAATTAATAGCCCGGTCCATCCATGCTGTCTTTCTAACCAAACTGTATTCGAGAAATACAGACCATCGTTCGCACCAATGTCTACAAAAAATCCACCTTTTTTCGGAAATATTTTATAGACAGTCTCGTCCTGTCCTGCTTGGGAGTACTTCCGGTTCGGGTTGGAATGGTCTCGTTTTGGATAAGGAGGAAGGAGAAAATCGTCCAATTTGATAACAGGGTATGCGTCTAAATTAATGGTTACGCTAAAATTATCTGGTTTTTGTTGAAGGACTTTTTTTGGTACCTCTTCTGGTGCTTTATCTGGTACCTCCTCTAGTGCCTTATCTGGTTTTTGTCGAATGACTTTTTTTGGTACCTCTTCTGGTGCCTTATCTGGTTTTTGTTGAATGACTTTTTCTGGTACCTCTTCTGGTGCCTTTTCTGGAGTATTTTCAGGTGGCTTTTCAGTAGTCTTTTCAGGAGTCCTCCATAAGACATGATTCCAGTATAGGTACAGTAGTGTGACCGCTGTAACTACGATAATGTATCGTTGTAGCTTTCTCAGAATTATGGCCATGATGGTGTTTGTAATCTGCAAAAAAAGAAAATATGACCGGTGAGATCATGACAAAGAAACTGTTGGCGGAAATAAAAAATGTAAAAAAAAAATTGCTTTAAATCTCCCCCCCCCCCTTTAAAACAATTCTTTTACACTATTTTTAAATAAATAATATTTGATATCATAAGTTTGTTTAACTCACCTGTAGATCATCTTCCATGTCGTACATGGCGGGACTCTGCATGTCGTCCATCCAGTCCCCGATCCAGTCAGTGAAGCTGTCCGGGCGGTAGGGGACGTCCAGCCTCATCGCGAGGGCCTTCAGTGCCTCCTCCTCATCTTCCTTACTGCTGTACGTCTTCTGCAGGCCCATCTCCTCCATCAGGTTCCACAATTCTGTCTTGTTCGTCACTCCTGTGAGCGCTGCTAAGGCCTCTGCTGCTTCCTCTCGGATGTCAGTCTGTGGATCGGATAAATGAAGACGTCTCAGATTATTCAAACAAAAATTTATTTAAAATTTTTTAACCAAAGGCATAAAAACTGAATAATGCCTAAATAAGATTTCAATACTAGATTATAGTTAATCATTTATCACCATTTATACACTAACAGAAATGAATTCACAAGTTTCACAGCAGTTGATACAATCTTCAACTGAAATGAAGACAGTGGACTGTCTTTTATTCCCAACTTTCTATTGTCCCTGTGATCATCCTTAAAATAAATCACCTAAGAATTACTTTAAATCCATGAATGTCTTAAAATTTATTGTTTACCAATGGTTTTATTACAACAATTCATCTCTTTAATGTACCAATAAAAGATAAAAATTTCTGTATTCTTTAAGCATTTAAATCTCTTATATGTGAAGAATTTTGACAAATGGTTTTAATATTTCAACTAATAAAGATTTTTTTCAGTTGCGAAAAAACATTTATCATGAAGCACCATGAAGACTCATTCTAATAAAAGATGTTTTGAATCTTTAATGGGTTTTTAAAATTTTATCCTCTGAACTGACAATTCACTATTTTCAGTGCTTAAATATGAAGACAAAGAGACAAAAAATACTTACAGTGGAAGATAAAAAGTAGAACACACAGTTTTCCTAATAACTTATAAAGTTCTATACAGAAAACTTTACAGAAATAAAAATTTTAGCATAATACCATAAATCTGTCTAAATATTGATTTTGATCTGATAATTCTTGAGCTTGGGGTTATTTAAGTTGGGATTACAGAATTAGAGCCCAGAACACAGGGTTTCAAGCACAATGTCTTCTCATCTAAGGTACAATCTGCTCTACCTCTATAGTCTTTCAAAGATGCATAGTAATTTCTCTGTCGAAAATCCAATATCTTCATTGATTATACTGATTACATTGGAAGTAGAGGAATTACGTATTGATTTACAGAATTCATTTTAAGTCAGTCCTTAGGTAAACTGTTGTTAATTACCGAGCTATCGATGAGTCGTGGTAGAATGGTAGCTACGACATCTTGACGACTCTTTCCGATGACTGATAAAGCAGACAGGCCATTTTTCCGTATGGATGTTTGGATATTTCCTGAAGTCAGCTGATTGGATAATTTATTGATAATCCTGTCTAGGTACACATCTGATATACCTACATCTCTAAAATGTGGAAAATTTGAAATTAATTTCCTTAAAAAAAAAAAATAGACCTCTCTTTATGTTCTGTTCTTTTTTATGTTCATTTCATGAATTCCATACCCTTTTTTAATTTTATAATACACGTATAACCCTAATTTCAGTATGCTACAGTGACAGAACACACGACCTTCCGATCACGGATTGAGCGCTGTTAATAACCGCGAAATGTAAAAACATCGCAAAAGGCTTGGGTTTGGAGCATGGTTTTATTCCTAAATTTTCAATTTGCCTACACACATTATGTAATATTTCATAATATACATATGTGTTAGACGTAATAAAACCATAGATTAATTTCACCCAAGCCTGTCTTACATGTTTTTATTTCCTATGCATCAGCTGGGCTATTTCCTAAATACATGAAGGAGAAATTAATAACCACGAAATGTAATAACATCGCAAAATGTAATAAACTGAGATTATTATATTTTATATCCTGCGATATTATTTTTTATCTTAATCACATTTTTCTAATTGAAATTGCTCTTAATGTAATTGACTAATGCAATTTGGTGTTAAAGAAATACAAAATGTATTTTAAACCTAGGAAAGTGAATAAACTTGCAAAGAAGTGATGACTTTTATTTTTAAGCCAATGTAAGAATTTCATGACAATTTCTCAAGGCAACTTGTAGGTTGCAGGCTTGTAGTAAAAGGGGGAAAGGGAGAGCGGGGTTGGGCGTTGTCCCCCCCTTTTTTTTCAAACATAACTTTTTACTATAGGAAATGTTAATTAAAGGTCATGCGGCCCCCACACTTTCTGATACAGTTACTGTGTAAGTGAAATAAGGGTAATGTATTATTGTATTACTAAAATTTGGTGCTCTCTGAAAGAAGTCAGAACCTCCTCCCCCAACCCCAACCCCAGAAAATGGATTTTCGAGTTTTAGGAATTTACCATTTTTTGCTTGTCAACTTTTTTAGGTAAGCAAAAAAGATTTCTCTGCCCCCCCCCTTTCCAAAACGATGCTATTCACTGGATTGTTGGCCAATGCAAGCATTGCACGACTATCAAAGGGCCAATGCAGGTATTGGGACTCTCTTTTCTCTCTGTAGCCAATGCAGGCATTGCCAGACTCTATCAAAGGCAAATGCAGGTTGCAGGACTATCAAAGGGGCTAATACAGGGATTGTGAATCTCTCTCTCTCTCTCTCGGTGGTCATTACAGGAAATTGCAAGGCTGTCTCAAGGATCAATGCAGGCGTTGTGCGACTATCAAAGTCTAATGCAGACATTGGGTGATTCTTTTAAGAGCCAATGCAGGCATTGATTGGCAGGCTCTCACAAGGATCAATGCAGGTATATTAATAAAATTAGGTTCTGGTAAGGAAACGTATCTTAGTATTTTTAAATGTTACATTTAAATAATTAAAACGTTGAAGTAGTCTGTAGCTATCATTTCATAAGTACACACCGAAAGTTAAACAACAAAGACAGCATTTTTAGCTCTACTGGTCAGAGACCAGAAGAGCTTATGCGATAATAATTCGTCCGTCGGTCTGTCTGTAAACAAATCTTTCAAAATGCTACTCCTCCTATAGTTTTGGTCTGATTTCAATATAACTTGACACACCAAAAATAAACAATTTTTACTGAAAAATATTTGATATCACGTATGCTTTTGGAAACCCCAACGATTTGCATCAATTAGGGGAAAGTTCCCAGTTCATTTCCAAAATAAAAACATATTTGCTACAATTCAACATCGATCGATATCCTAGCTCACAATATCAGGGGGTCTGAGTTCATTCAATAATAGAATTATCATAATGTCTTGAGAAATTTTAAGCATATCCAACCTCTCATTAACTTCTCATATTATAAGCTGTACTTCAACACAGTTTTCCAGTCTTATAAACGTCTTAAAGTTTATTACAACTTTGCAATGGTCACCCAATAACTTCCTACGTTATGTTTACACACATAATAAAGCACTTACTAATTAGGTGTCTCGTGGCGATATACATCTCGATCAATGCCTAAGAACAATCTTACAATACGTGTTGAATTAATTTTTTGTTTTACTAAAACTGCTCAGGTGGAAAGAAAACACAATTTATGGCAGTGGATCTTCGTTACATGTGCACACTTGGTACACACGTGTTAACAGTTAGAAAGACAAAAATAGCACAGCATTTTGTAAACTTACACTGTATTTCACCTTTATTACTCCGTCGATCCGCAGTCTCCGAGTATTTTTTCAGTCTGTACAATAACGGCTGCTTTTCCCTTTTCCTGCTCATAAAAATAAAACTAAATTATCTTACGTGAAATGAATCACTTGTAAGTAAACCTCCGAGATTTCCGAAAGACCATTTTTACTGTAAACCTTTTCTGAGCCCCTGAAATTGAAACTTCCAACTAACAGCGAGTCTGATGGCATCCTCAGGATGTCAAGGGTTTGTGATTTCTCGAACTCCACACTGTGTGGAGTTCGAGAAATCACAAACCATTGAAATTGTGAGGATGGTCTGATGGAGGTCATTGATACAGAGATCACGCTGACCAGCAGATGCCAAGCAACTCGCGCTAAGTTTCGTAGAGTACCGGGCCTTGTCTCACAAAGCAGCTATAATGTGATCAAATATCCATTCTAAATAACCGACAGAAGAAAAAAAACTCAGAAGGCTTATGCATGCACATGTCTGATTGAGATCTGATCATATGGTGATTCCGTTTTGATAACTTAAAGATGCTTTCAATTTCATTTCCTGAACATGCTTATGCTTAAGGAATACATGATGAGTGTATGTGCAGTTACGTGTACATGAATATGTGCAATTACTCTTAGTAATAGTATCTGATAAGTATAAATAAGCGGATAATTATCAATTCGTTGCGTTTTGTATTTTTGCCACATCATATAATGGCGATTATAAATAATGTTACTGGGTTATACAATGTAACAGAGTGAGCATAAGGAATATACAGCAAGAACACGGAACATATACTATAGATATGATTATGCTTGAGAAACTCTTAGGAATTGCAAATTATACATTTATGCTCTTAACAAAGGCTTTAACAAATATACATTTACATTAAAAATTACATCTTCAACGCTTAGAAGTATCATTTAACAACAATCTAACAAATAAGGGCATGCTAGAACACATTCATAAGTAAATAGTATAAAGATTTGTAGCTCAATGATCTGGAAAAATAGTGATGAATGTCCAGAGTACAGGAGCCACCTACTGATTTGCATTGGATTCAGTGTGTATTCATTAAGTGCACACGTCTCTCGATTTAGCGTAATTCTTTGATGATGATGTATTCACAAAAATCTACGTATACTTACGGTATGTTCCTAACACATAAGAGTGAGGGGCAATAAGAAAACCATCTATCTTCAATAATCCAGAAATGAAAAAAAGAATTAAATAGATTACACAGGTCTGGACGATTTCTAAATATGGAAGTCAAGAACGATAACCGAAAGTTGCTATAAATGTACATCAAGTACACGTAATTATTTTTCTGTCCAATCAGACAACAGCATTTTTACACACCCCAAAACATATATTAAGATAACACGTGCTTTTGATTTTTTCCTCAAAAAGATTTTTTTAACAAAAAATCTGTAGAAGTAAGATGAAAACTTTTGAAGAATAAGGTATTCCCCACATTTTTACCGTGAACAACCTTGACATTTTTATCTCAGTAAAGAAAAAATAATAATGCACGATAAAATGTAATCGTTTACAGAGGTATAAGATCGCACCAGCAAGTTTTTATCAAGTTTAATTAGAACATTTAGCAGAATATATTATATGATGTTAAATATAATTTTGCTTAGCCGTCCGATTTTCATCGATAATTTTTAAATTCCATGTGTATAGATCAACTCACACAAGTGTTTATCGTATGGAGTATACACATATAGTTTTGCATTATCACGGGTTTCATTAGCGCCGAATACTTAGCTAAGCAGACTTTAAATGGGCATAAGGAAAGGCGTTTAACGTGGAGAAAAGAGAATCCTGTACATGTAATTATACATGAATACGTTTTATCCCAATATCTTACTTCACATATCAGAAACTGCATGGACTACTAGTATTCTGTAATAAACACTCAAAAATAATAAAGACTGTTATCTTTTCGATAAGATTTTTATGTCAGGCTCTAAAAACTGAAAATTTACCGTATTTATATCATTTTTTTAACGTAAGTAAACTTTTGAGATTGCTAACTCCTATAGACAGATTTTATTTATTTATCCCACTTAAAACGTATTCCAAGCTTTCAAGTCGTGTTCGTTCACGGTAGAATTGTCATAAAATATTATATTATTCCCAAATGCGCATAAAGTTTACAAAAAGTTTGTTCTAAAAAAATCTTTTGAGCAAAAAACTTAAAAACCACGTGTTTTATTTATTCTCTCGTGGGTTTGTCTAAATGCTGTTATCTGATTGGTCAGAAGGATTAGCGCCTTGTTGTCCCCCGCTTGAAAAGTGGGGGATATTAATTTGGGTTTGTCCGTCCGTCCGTCTTTCTGTCTGTCTGTAACGCTTTCATTTCCACACGATATCTCGAGAACCCTTTGAGCTTTTGCAATGAAATTTAGCATAGCAACTCCCTATGGACTAAAGAAGACCCCTATTGATTTTGAGGTCAAAAGGTCAAGGTCATAAATAAGCAAATTCTGTCTGTTAAAACACTTTCGTTTCCACACGATATCTCTAGAACCATTTGAGCTATTGCAATGAATTTTTACATAACAACTCCCTGTGGCCTAATGAAGACTCCTATTGATTTTGAGGTCAAAAGGTCAAAGTTCAAGGTCGTAAATTTATACATTCTGTCTGTGTGTAACACTTTTATTTCCGGGCGATATTTCAAGAAGATTTTGAGCTTATGCAATGTAATTTTATACCAAAACTCCCTAGGACCTCTCTCACCCCTCTCAAAGTGCCCCGCCCCGTTTGTTTTATTTGTATTTACAGTATTACATGTCGCTATTTTTAGCGCAGGGGCATGAGGAGAGTTATTGCGTATAAAACAGGTTCTCGGCGGACTTTTTGTTCATATTACATCTATTAGAACTGCTTAATAAAGGCTAAATAAATCAAACACCATGGATTGTGTAAAATTTTGAGAATATCGAACATGAAAACATGAATATATATGTATGTGACTTCAGTTCTGCATATACTTCACACCATGTAAAGCGATTCCGTGGTCTAGTGGTTCTGTCTCTCGCTTCAAACGTGAGAGATCCGGTGATCGAATCTCGGTCGTACCTTTCTCTTTTTTTTTTAAATACTTTTATTTT
Source organism: Saccostrea glomerata (assembly GCA_003671525.1). Taxonomy (NCBI): domain Eukaryota; kingdom Metazoa; phylum Mollusca; class Bivalvia; order Ostreida; family Ostreidae; genus Saccostrea; species Saccostrea glomerata. The sequence goes on along the minus strand of PRKT01000034.1, from coordinate 379,759 downwards.
TTTACTTAATGATAGTATTCAGCCAATCGCAACTTCTCGGGCCTTTCCGACTAGCGGAAAAACGACCTCGAATGTATATGGTAGACGCCATGACATCCCTCCCTTTTCACGACCTTTTAAATAAATGCATAGAGACCTTTTATCTGTAGAATATGGAGTTAAACTTTATTCAATGTAATGATATTACTTAGAATATACTATAGAAGGGACTTCTAAATCCGTCTATCCTATTTGAATAAACAGGAAGATGTATAAATTTTTAACATCCGGTGATGTTAATACATTCGAGGTTGTTTTTCCGACCTCTGACGGAAAGACCCGAGATGATGCGATTGAGTATTCAGCATGTGAAATGAAAAATTTCTGAGGTTATAAAATCATCATTACAGTGTGATAAATATTCCATATAAAAATCTTCTATACACATAATAAAGAATAAGCAATCAAATCTTCATATGCAAATTGACATACATGTATTTTATTTGCTTCAGTATACATGTATACATTTAATAATTCTACAAATTCAGTCAGGGGGAGAGAAAGGTACGACCGAGATTCGATCACCGGACCTCTCACGTTTGAAGCGAGAGACATAACCACTAGACCACGGAATCGCTATACATGGTGTGAAGTATATGCAGAACTGAAGTCACATACATGTATATATTCATGTTTTCATGTTCGATATTCTCAAAATTTTACACAATCCATGGTGTTTGATTTATTTAGCCTTTATTAAACAGTTCTAATAGATGTAATAAGAACATAAAGTTCGCCGAGAACCTGTTTTATACGCAATAACTCTCCTCATGCCCCTGCGCTAAAAATAGCGACATGTAATACTGTAAATACTAATAAAACAAACGGGGCGGGGCACTTTGAGAGGGGCGAGAGACTTCCTAGGGAGTTTTGGTATAGAATTACATTGCATAAGCTCAAAATCTTCTTGAAATACCGGTATCGCCCGGAAATGATAGTGTTACACACAAACAGAATGTATAAATTTACGACCTTGAACTTTGACCTTTTGACCTCAAAATCAATAGGGGTCTTCATTAGGCCACAGGGAGTTGTTACGTAAAATTTCATTACAATAGCTCAAATGGTTCTAGAGATATCGTGTGGAAACGAAAGTGTTTTAACAGACAGAATTGACCTTTTGACCTCAAAATCAATAGGGGTCTTCTTTAGTCCATAGGGAGTTGCTATGCTAAATTTCATTGCAAAAGCTCAAAGGGTTCTCGAGATATCGTGTGGAAACGAAAGCGTTACAGACGGACGGACGGACGGACAAACCCAAATTAATATCCCCCACTTTTCAAGCGGGGGACAAAAATTGCATGCTCATTAAACTCTGTTAACTAGACTTAGTGCTTCGTGTACAGATGTATATATACAGAATTTTTATATTAAAAATGTTGTGTATAATAATTTTTTTTCAGTTTAAAGTTTAAAGCAGTTCACTCTATATGAAAAACATATACATCATGGGATTGTTTTACAAAAGAACTTACGACTCAGACCAAAAACTTAAGCTGATTATATAATTTTATAAAATTAATGATTCTTTTTGAAATACCTTGCATGAAAATATCTTGTTAAATTCTTTTTTAAAAGATTAAAACTATTATCAAATCAACTTTCAATAAAAAGTTATGAGCAGATTGAAAATTTTTTATTTGACTATATATTGAATAGAGGAACTTTTAAAACAATGAAATTAAATGCCCAAGAGGTTATTTTTGATGACAAATCATTGAAATTTTATTCCCACGAAAATTTGTGCTTCTACAGTACTCAAAAGTTTACAGAGCTGGTTATTATAC